>OZ030021.1:22500-320000 GCA_964023405.1 Apodemus agrarius
CCAAACCAAACCAACCAAAACAAAAACAAAAACAAAGAAAGGAGAAGGAGGAAGGAGGAAGAAGAATGATGATTCAAAGTATTTTGAATCTGGTAGATGGGTATGGGAATGCACACCTGACATCTCAACATCTGGAAGCTGAGACAGGACAGAAGAATGCACATTTTACTCCTGCTTGGGCTACATAATGAAACCCTGTCTCAAATATAAAAAATAAAATAATAAAATCAATCAGTTTCTAACTTTCTTTCTTTCTCTCTGAATCTCATTATGTAATCCTGGCTCACCTGGAACTCACTATGCAGACAATCTGAATAAACAAAAATTCCTGAAAAGCAGCTGTGTCTGCAAAGACAGAATGACTGATTAGAACTGCAGTGATATGAAAAGGTTGGGATGTTGCAGGTCCAAGCTTTATTACCTAGTCTAGGGCTGGCTTTAGCTAGCTGAATAGTCATTCCTTGTCAATTTCTGAGTTAGTAGCATCCTGTGACCAATAGACTAAAACCACTTTGGAATCTATTAACAAGCTACTATGTTTCACCCACCCAGAAGCTAAAAACATTATTGAGAAGTCTAGGCAGATTCCATGACATGGTTTTAATTGGCAGTTCAGGAGACTATGCCTAAGAACTGGACAAGTCCAGGAAATTCCAGGCAAATCATGTCCATCTCTGTGTTTCTGTTGAGTTTAATCTGGAGGCCAAGAGGGACAAAGCAGACTCTGGTCAGGGGCAATGGAGGATACTCCTCACCCCTACCAGAAGCAGTAGAACTTGCTAGTTCTCATCTTGATTCTGAACTGCCTGTGGGTCTATGAGCCCATAGACCCACATGCACAGGGCTTCCCATGCACAGGCAAGAAGACCGTCTGAGACTGCCTTTTCATTTTTTGTTTTTATTTTCCTGGGAACATCCTTCTCTCTATCTCTGTGTATTCTATTTGTGCTTTTTGTTAATACAAATTTTTCTTTCATTCTTAGGATAGCACAAGCACAAAGCACCCCACTGGGCCTGGTCCTGAACCATTTTAAGGATTTTTGCTGAGACTTAAGTCTGGTTGTTCATCCTTACAAACTAATCATCTTTTGCAGTACGGCCCACCTATGGCCTGACTTTCCATCTCCCCATCATTTATAGGGTGCCTGTTTAGTTTATGAGGCTTGGGGCCACCTGGACCAAGTGCCATATATCACCAGGTGGCAATACCTGATCAAGAAGCCTCTGCTTGGATGAGACCTCTTTTTGTTATGGACTTCGCTGCTTCACCACACTTCTTCCTCTAAAGAAGAGTCAGCCTCGACCTCTGCCTTACTCCCCCTTTCTGCTCCAGAGCAGGATCTCAGTCTCTCTCCTTATGTTCAAGTTCCTGCTCCTATAGCTGCTGCCCCTGCCCAGCCAGCACAGGCAGAAGGTGGAACAGCCCATGACTCCTCTAAATCTCCTGAATCTCCTGACTCTCCTGACTCCACTTGGAGTCCACTTCACTTTTGGGTTCATACTGCCCAGAGGGCCGATTCTACTACAGCCTTACCCCTCCAGGCTACAGGACCCATAGATGCTCAGAGGAGACAGTTCATGAAATATGTGTCATTTGCCAGTAATGATCTTTATAATTGGAAGTTGCAGAACCCCCCATTTTTAGAAAGATCATCAGCTCTCACAGGTCTTCTAGATTCGATCATGCCTACTCACCTGCCCACCTGGGACTGTCAGCAATTGCTCCAGGTCCTTGTCACAAGAGAGGAGAGAGAGAGAAGATCCTGGGAGCTATCCAGAAATTGGTTCTTGGAGTAAATGGGCTATTCACTCAAATCCAGGCTGATATCAGTGCAGCCTTTCCCTGGACTCTACTAACCCACTGGGATTTTAATAATGCTGAAGGTAAGGATAAACTCCAGGTCTTCTACCAGATTCTCATGGAGAGCTTTTGAGAGATTACCAGAGGGACCACGAATTTATCTAAGGTGAACCAGGTGATGCAGAAAAGAATGGGAGTCCCAGGGAATATCTAGAAAGACTTTTTGAAGCTTATAGGACCTACACTCCTTTTGACCCAGAAGTCAGAGAGCACCAGTCAACTATGAACATGCCTTTTGTTAACCAAGCTTCCCCTGACATCCATTGGAAGCTTCAGCTACTGAATGGCTTTGTAGCCTGCCTCTGGTACCCAAAAGCCAGACCCTACTTGCCTATAAATGGCAAGACTTGAAGAGAGGCTTCAAGGGACAATTGACTTGGACATGCCTGTCTCAAGGATTCAAGAACTCACCTACCATCTTTGAAGAGGCACTTAATGAGGAAGTGATTACTGGTGGGCCCACCCCCACATAACTGTGCTTCAGTATGGAGATGACATCCTGATTGTGGGATCCCAACTTGGAGACATGTCAGGAGGCCACATGTGATCTACTATAGGAGCTGAGTCAACTTGGCTACTAAGTGAGTATCTGCTAAGAAGGCCCAGCTTTGTCAACTTTAGGTCACCTATCTGGGGTACATATTCAAGGGGGCAGCCAACACATGCTGTCAGATGCCTAAAAGCAAACCATCCTTAGCATCCTATAACCTGAAGGCAAATACAGGAATTTCTGGAATCTGCCTGGTTTTGTTGATTTTGGGTGCTAGGGTTCACTGAGATAGTCAAACTGTTATATGAGGCCACCAGGAGTCAAGAAGACAAAATAGAATGGACCCTTGAGATGGTGTCTTAGTTAGGGTTTTACTGCTGTGAACAGACACCATGATCAAGGCAAGTCTTATAAATGATGAGATTTAATTGGGGCTGGTTCAGTTTACAGGTTCAGAGGTTCAGTTCATTGTCATCAAGGCAGAAGCATGGCAGCATCCAGGCAGTCACGGTGCACAAGGAGCAGAGGGTTCAACATCTCCATCCAAAGGAAGCCAGGAACAAACTGGGCACCATCAGGCATCTAGGAGGAAGATCTTCAAGCCCCTCCCCACAGTGACATACTTCCTCCAACAAGGCCACACCTTCTAGTAGTGCCACTACCTAGGACAAGCATATACAAACCATCACATATGGAGATGGCTTTTAAGGCTCTAGGAAGAGCCTTACTGGAGGTGCCAGCCTTGGTTCTCCTGGACATTCACAAAGCTTTCTACCTATATGTGGATCAGAAAAAGAGGATAGCAAAGAGGGTGCTCATCCAAACTTTTGGACCATGAAAAAAGACCTGTGGTTTGTTCATCTAAAAACCTGGACCCAATGGCCAAAGGATGACCAGCCTGCCTCTGGGTCATAGCTGCCACTGCCCTGATAATCAAGGATGCTACAAAATAACCATGGAGCAGGAACTTGTTTTTACCATCCCCCATGCTATTGAGAGAACCTTCAAGAATCCACCCAACTGGTGACTGTCAAATGCCAGACTTGTGCATTTTCAGCCTCTACTTCTGAATCCGCCTCAAATAATAACCCATCATCTGCCCTAAATCCAGCCACCATGCTTCTGACCCATCCTCAGACATGCAGCATGTTTGCTCTATAGTTCTGGGGCATGTCCAGAATATCATGCCAGACTTGACTGACATACCCTGGCCAGATGCAGAATGTATCTACTTTATGGATGGGAGTAGATTCATACAGAATGGAATCAGGTATGCAGGGGCAGCAGTAATAGACTTGGACTCTGTTATTTCAGCAACTGTTTTGCCACTGGGAATTTCAGTCCAGAAAGCTGAGCTAAAGGCTCTAACCTAGGCTTTAAAAGTGGCAAAAGGAGCCATAGCTAACATTTACACTGACAGAAGATGGGATTATTGACTACTGAAGGAAAAAAAAAACATCAAAAATAAGGAACAAATGCTTGCTTTATTGGAGGCATTATGGCTTCCTCTCAAAGTGGCCATAATTCATCACCCCAGGCATCAGAAGGGGACATCAGAAATAGACCAAGGGAACAGGCTAGCCGATAAAGCCAAAAGAGAGGTTGCCCAAGCTTCTACTGCCAACATCCTGGTAGCTTTGCTGCCTCCTGCATTTCCAGCCATCACTTTATATACTACTGAAGATGTCAGGCAAAATGCCAAGTAGTTTACAGAAGAGACTGATGGTTGCTGACCTTTGAAGGCTGCACCATCATAGCTGCCAAGGAGTTTGCTAAGCAACTCATCCATCAGATTCATCAAGCTTCACACCTGGTCACCAAAAGATGAAGGAATTGTTGTGAGGAGCAAGGTACAAAATATTTGACTTAGGACACTTGGTTGATTAGGTAATCTCAGACTGTGTCACCTGTTAGGCTGTGAACTAGGTGACAAAGTCTGGACTAAGAGACATAACCACAAGACTATGGAACCTCGATAGAAAGGACCTCATACCATAATCCTGACCACCTGATCCTGGCTATAAAGGTGAATAGGATCAGGACATGGATACACCACTCCCATGGTAAGCTGCCAGGAGATAAACAGTCCAGCAGTTGAGGTTCCAAAGGAAGAGACTTCCAGGTGAACTGCCACAAGAATAATGGAAGGATAAAACTGCAACTCTGGTGTTCCTGATCCTCCTTGCTTGCTGCTTACACTTTTCTGCACCAGCCGCTAGCCCCTTTACTATCTAGGTACCCCCAGTGGGCAATGCAACAACGTTGTCATCAAGTTCACATTGGCTGACAAGAAGGCCAACTGAACTGCTGGTTCTTAACTCCTCTCTCCCAGGACTTAACACAGAACTGTTGGTTACTGAACAGAGACTATGCAGTGGAAATAAGGTACCCCCAGTTTATTCCCATCTCTGAAATCACACTGTAACCCCTACTGTTGCAGAATACATGCTGCTCCAGAGAATGATTGGTGGGTTTGTGCCTCGGGGCTTACTGCATGCATTTATGGCCTGGTTGTAAATACAACTGAGGATTTTTGTGTTCTAATACAGCTTATACCCAGAGTGATTCTGGGGAGGATGTATTCAACCAGCTAGCACTTCCAAACAATTGAGTTAAAAGTGTGGCCATTTCTGCTGTGTTACTAGCTTCTCTCCTTGGCATAGCGCTGGCTAGAGCTGCTAGTATAGGGACCTCAGCACTACAAGGCACTATGGATGGCAATATATATATGTGTATATATATATAATGCAATATATATATGTATATATGTATATATATGTGTGTATATATATATACACATAGCATATATATATATATATATATATATATATATATATATATATATATATATATAAAATGGAAAACACCATCATAGTTAGAGACCCTAAGGGATTTTTTTCTGTTCCACATCCTCCTTACAGCTTCTCCTTCCTGCCTGGGGTCAATGCTATACCAAGTTTCATTTTCCACCCACAGGAACATTCCTGAGTAAAAAATATTCTCAGAATGTACTGACTGAAAGTTACCTGACCCTCTGGAAAGTATTGTTGTTTGAGAATAAATCCATTCCTTAACAAACTTAAAGCATTAATTATGCAGGGACTACAAGTAGAGTTCAAGTGTCATGCTTGGTAGCCAATAGATTTAAAGGTCAATATGCTTAGCCAATAAGTTTGAGTAGAGTTCAAGTGTCATGCTTGCTAGCCAATAGATTTAAAGGTCAATATGCTTACCCAATAAGTTTGAACTGTAACCTTGCTGATGTGCTCCTAAAAGTATAGGGGCTTGTAATAGTCATTCAGGGTTACTTTCTCATCCCTCGCCTAGAGGGACTGATTGAGGGTTGACTCTGACGTACCAGAAAATAAACCTCTTGCTTTTGCATCGATGTGAATCTCAGTTTCTCACTTGGGGGCATCTCAAAGTAAGTATTTCTGACTGAGGGTGGGGGTCTTACAACAGCCTATGGGATTCTCTATTCTCCTTGGCAAAAGTAGTCTGAAAAAACAGAAGATGCCTAGATTTGCTGTTTCTTCAACAAGGAGGACTCTGTGCAGCCTTAGGTGAGGAATGTTGTTTCTATGTTGACCACTCAGAAATGTAAGGTCAAAGAATCCATGACGTTAGTCAGAAAGAGACTATAAGACAGAAGAATATGTTAGCTTTGACTTGTAGTCCCTGCATAATTAATGCTTTAAGTTTGTTAAGGAATGGATTTATTCTCAAACAATACTAGCCCATGGAAACATCTTGAGGATTCAAGATGGCCCATTACTGAAAGCGGGGGAATGAGAAGGCTAGGCTGATTCCATGACAGGCTTCAAATTGGTAGTTCAGGAGAAGAGGCCTAAATCTCTGTTCCCAAGAATTGGGTAAGTCCAGACAAGCCCAGGCAAGTCAGTTACTAGGAAGAAAGAAAAAACCCAGAGACTTCAGGCAGGTAGTCAGAAACTGCCCTGCCATCAGAAGCTACCCCTGCCATCTGACCGGAGGCAAGGAAAATGGGTCAGCAGCAGTTTCCAGACTTTCTCAGCAAGTTTCTAGACTTCCCCAGCCACCAGGCCAGGTAATGGTTCTGGTGGAATGTCCCTAGAGATGGACTCATCAGATTAAGATAAAGGTCACCTACAGCCGGGTAGTGGTGGTGCATGCCTATAATCCCAGCACTCTGGGAGGCAGAGGCAGGCAGATTTCTGGGTTCGAGGCCAGCCTGGTCTACAGAGTGAGTTCCAGGACATCCAGGGCTATACAGAGAAACCCTGTCTCGAAAAAAACCAAATCCAAAAAACAAACAAAGATAAAGGTCACCTACCCCAAGATTCCCCTCATATGCTTTAAATCAGGCCTTCAAGCTCACATTGGGGTCTCTCTATTTTGATAATGGGAGACTGCAACTTGCTGGACTTCTGTAGAATAAAACACTCCTTGTGTTTACATACTATTTGAGTCTCGGGTATCATTCTTCAGCAAGTCATGGACCCTTACATGATCAAATATCATCTAAGGACTATAGGAGAGATTCTTCCATCTTGTGACCTAGCTCTCTGATATTTTTACCAGTGTATTTTTCTAGTGCCTTGATTTATGACTTTCTTTGACCTACAATAAAACTCTGTGGAAACCTTCCACACTGGAGCCTCTGCATTTCCTGGGCCATGGTCACTCAGATTTGGCTCCAGAATAAACTAGTTAATTCTCTTTGAGGCAAGAGATGTGGTGTTTGTACTTGACTGCCTCCTGAGTCCTGGGATTAATAATTTGAGCCACCATACCAGCCCTTCCTCTTCAGTTTTTGAACTTGGAATCTCAAATCAGGCCACACAAAGCATTGCTTTGGTAGGAAGAAAACAGAACAGAATCAATGTTGCCATCTTCTCAACAGACTTTCATGACTGTTTAATTCTAAGGTTTGTATAGGCTCCACCCGATACAGGGAGCTGGCAAGATACAGAAATGAAAGTCCTAAGAGTGCCTAGGCTGTGTGTGTGTGTGTGTGTGTGTGTGTGTGTGTGTGTGTGTGTTTGTAAGCTATTCACTTTTATTGTTCAAGAGCCCTGAAACTTCAGCTTGGAAGTCTGATTGAGGCTGTGAATAGGAGAGAATTTTCAATTAGCAGAAGTTGAAAGGTCAGAGGCCCACGGGGTCTCTGTCAGGTAACAGAAAAAGCCCTGTGAGCTGCTGATAAGGACATTTTTAGGGATTAGCAGTGACCTGGGGAGTGCGTGCCTTTTTCAAAGATATTAAAAATCCAAATTAAAATCCACAAAGGAAAGAACTGTGCAGACAGGAAGACAGGGGAGGCTAAGTTGGGCCTGTGATTGTGCTTACCCAATCTTTGTGATGCTCACTTCTGCTGTGGTTTAATTAGTGATGACACTTCTCAGAAACAAGGCTATAGACAGGAAAATTAGCTGAGGGTTGACATGCTGACATATTATGTTCCCTGCTCCAGACAGAGGCTTTTATTTTGGGGATATTGAAAAATTCCATTGCCACTTGGGGGGGGTGACAATTGGAATCATCCATAAATTAAAGTGATTACCTTCTGCACTATAGCTAGGATCATAAACACTGTACATGTCCTCAAGTGTCGTATGTGAAAGCAGTGCTAGATAAAACGTGTAGCTAGCACTCCTAAATAAATAAAAACAGACACTCTGCATAGGACAGACAAGGAACTGCCACCTTTGACTCAGGCTAGCATCTTTTTCTGCCAGGATAAATGAATGTTAAAGTTCTAAATTGGAACACACAGCCAAGAAGCTAGACCATAACCTGCTTTATTTTCATTGTAATTTTTTTTTTTTTACTTTTTCTGTGTTTTTGAGATAGAGTTTCATATGATAGTTCAAGTTAGCCTAGAACTATTTAGATCAAGATGGCCTTGAACTCAAGATGATCCTCCTGCCTCAGCCTTTTCATGCTAGATTCACAGATATATGACACCAGACCTGGCTACTTTTGTGATATTAGATAATTTTGATAATAGATAATCTAATGAACCAAATATATTTTTAAAGATTTTATTATTTTTAGCTATGTGTATGTGTGTTGGTATGTGCATATGAGTCCCGCTTTTTACAGAGGTCAGAGGATTTGAATCCCTCCAGAAATGTAGTTAAAGGTTGTGCTGGGAATTGAACTCAAACCCTGTGCAAAGGCAACACCTGCTCTTAACCATTGAGTCATCTCTCTGACCCAAGCCAGATTTCTTCTTCTTCTCCTCCTCCTCCTCCTCCTCCTCCTCCTCTTCTTTTTGATTTTTTTTGTTAGTTTGTTTTTTTCGAGACAGTGTTTCTCTGTATAGCCCTGGCTGTCCTGGAACTCACTCTGTAGACCAGGCAGGCCTCTAACTCAGAAATCCACCTGCCTCTGCCTCCCAGAGTGCTGGGATTACAGGTGTGTGCCACCACCACCCGGCTAACCACAACAATTCTTATAAAGGACAACATTTAATTGGGGATAGCTGACAGGTTCAGAGGTTCAGACCATTATCTTTATGAGCAGGAAGCATGGCAGTGTCTAGGCAGGCATGGTGCTGGAGGAGCTGGGAATTCTACCTTTCATTCTGAAAGCAACTAAGAGAATAGCTTCTAGGCAGCTAAGATGAGGACCTTAAAGCCCACATCCACACATCCACAGTGACACACTTCCTCCAACAAGGTCACACCTCCAAAAAGTGCCATTCCCTGGGCCAAACATATTCAATCCACCACAGTAACTTTCTCTCTTCTACTTCCCTACTTATCTGGGTCACTTTGGATTTGGACTGACTTGCGTATTGTAGATGTTCATTTAATGTGAATTAGGAACAAATACACAAGTAAGAGAAACATCAACTATAGTTCTTATTTTTGTATAAACTTTTCTAGGTTAACTCCATCCAATATAAAATCCAGCATATAATGGCCAAAAATTAAAAGATGCATATAACAACACCACCTCCATCTGATATCTGTTTATATCAAAACTTTGAGTTTTTTGTTTGTTTGTTTGTTTGTTTGTTTGTTTTTTGAGACAGGATCTGGCTTTGTTACACAGGCTCGCTCCACCCTTGTATCCTCCTGCTTCTGCCTTCTAACTGGGGTTATAGTCATATACTAACATGCACAATGGCTCTTCAATTTTTTAAGTAGCAAAATCACACTATTTGAGACTTGATGTATAATAGTAACCATAAAGATATAAACTGTAAAACACGTTCTGCAGTGTGGCTACAGAACAGTTTCCATTATCTTCTGGTTGGATAGACTGTGCTGACTGAGAAACCATATTTAAGTTCCTCTAGAGGTGTTGATACGTTTTCTCCATTGAAGGAATAAGCCAGTTCAGCTTAATTAAAAGTAAAATAGGAGGCCGGGAGGTGGTGGCGCACGCCTGTAATCCCAGCACTTGGGAGGCAGAGGCAGGCGGATTTCTGAGTTCGAGGCCAGCCTGGTCTACCGAGTGAGTTCCAGGACAGCCAGAGCTACACAGAGAGAAACCCTGTCTCGAAAAACAAAACAAAACAAAACAAAACAAAAAGTAAAATAGGCAGGTTTATTTGGAAATGGACTCCCAGGTGAGTTCACTGGGCTCAGGGGAGGAAACTGGAAAAGTCAAAAGCATGGAAGATTTTTATAGACTGCAGGGGGCAGGGGCTTGAGTGGCTAGTGACTTCAGTTAATGGGGGTTGGAACAGCTATTGGGAATGACAGGAATGTAGGACTGGCTTTTCGGCACCTTTAATGTTCTGAAACTTTCTGAGTGGGTGGGGTTGGAGAGAGAGGGAGAAATAGAATTTGCTGGACCATACAGGGTGAGGGGGCCAAGCTGGGGACTCCAACTGAACAGGGGTTTCCAGGACTTAGCAGAAAGAAAGTTGGACAAGGCAGAAAAAGTCAGACAAATTACTCATAATGATGTTACTCAAGATGGTGCCACATGACAAAGGAAGAATTATGCTTAGTCTTGGAATCAGAGTGACTCTTTCTGGAGGAGGCCCCATGGTAATCCAGTCAGAGAATTAAGAAGTAGCCATGATATACTCAATGGAGCTACTTCTCTAACCATAGCATATAACTTAAATAAATGAGAGACTTCAAAGGAGATTCTACTGCAATACTAATAAATGGAAAGAAGATGAAGAGAAGGAGGAGGAATAGGAACAGGAGGAGGTAGAGGAGGAGGAGGAAGCCATGATGAGGTTAGAGAGATGGCCCTGGCTGCTCTTTTGGAAGATTTAGATCAGATACCCAGCATCCACATGGTAACAAACATCCGTAATGTCAGTTCCAGGAGATCTGATGCTTCCTTCTGGCCTTTTGGGGCACAATATATGTATAATGTATACACATACATACAGGCAAAATGCCTTCACATAAAAAATATTATTTTTTAAAGGAGTGGCTATGATGGAAATAAAAATACTAGAAAAGCATTAGAACAAATGCCTGTGCAACCACAACTGAGTTTTAGAAAGAACATTCTCCATTGCATTTGAAATCCTTTGTTTCTTCATGTCTTTTTCCACTCCAGATTGTTGTCCTGAAATTTGTGTTAGTCATTTGCTCTGTGTGTGGGAAAAGGGTAGAAAAACGTTTGCTAGTGAATGTGTGAAGGTCAGGGGATGATTTTATGGAGTTGGTTATTTCTACCTTGTGGGTTTCAGGAATTAAATTTGGGTCTTTAGGCTTGACAGCAAGTAATTTTATCCACTGAGTCTTGTTGCTTGAGGCTATTTTTGAGTCAGAGTCTCACACTGTAGCGCAGGCTGGCCTTGAATTTAAAGCAATGCTCCTGACTTAGCCTACCTCAGTTCAAGCCACCACCATTAGTAGAATGAGAAAATTGATTTCTGAAAGTAGTCCTATGATCTCTATATGTGAGCTGTGGAATAAATGTACCTGCCCCCATACACACAAATAAATGTAATAATTTTTTTTTTTTGAGACAGGGTTTCTCTGTATAGCCCTGGCTGTCCTGGAACTCACTCTGTAGACCAGGCTGGCCTCGAACTCAGAAATCTGCCTGTCTTTGCCACCCAAGTGCTGGGATTACAGGCATGCACCACCACCGCCCGGTATAAATTTTTAACAACAAAAATAAGGTGGAGAGTTATTAAGGAAAGCACCCAACGTTAACCTCTGACCTCTACACGCATAAGTATGTATGTAGACCACACATATGTTAGTGTGTGTGTGTGTGTGTGTGTGTGTGTGTGTGTAAGAGAGAGAGCGAGAGAGAGAATAAATTTAATCATTATTAGAAATGGTTTGCTATATATTGTTTAGGGTTCTTACACCTACATGTATAGTTTAACTATATTTTTATTCTAATACCCTAATCAAGTTTTGATACTTATCACGAGTAAGTATCATAATAGGAATCCAAGAGTATTCTTTATATATAATCCAAAAATGTTATAAAATTTGAAGATATTTAATCCTTGAGTGTTTGGTATTCATACATATACCTGTAACCCCAGTAAGGTGAAATATGCCTTTAAACCCAGTATATGGCAAGTAGAGCTAGGCAGATTTCCATGAGCTCAAGGGCAGTCTAGTCTACCCAGTAAGTCTCAAAAAACAAAGTAGAAAAATTAAAAACATGATTTAATAGCATTGTGTAAAATTTTATGACAATAGGGGGGGGAGAGGAACTATGGGAACTATGGTGGGTGGGAACTGGGAAAGGGGAAAGCCTTTGGAATGTAAACATAGAATATAGAAAATAAAATTAAAAAAAATTTTTTATGACAATAAATTTTAATTCCTAAGTGAAACATGCAAATTAGCAAATGTAAGTAATCAAAACTATCTCAAAATGCAACAGGAAATCCTAACAGGGTATGGTGGATTATATCTGTAATTCTATCACTGGGCAGGCTGAGGCAGAAGGATTGTCAAAAATTCAAGGCCACCTGGATTCCATAGTGAGTTCTAGAACAGCCTAGGCTGCAAAGTGAAATTCTGTTAACAGAAGACAAAACAACAACAACAACAACAAACCCAATTATTTTACATACATTAAAGAAACTAAATAATAAAAAAAGATGACAAAAATTTAAAATCATAAACATTGAATTCACAAAATAATTTAAATAATTCAAAGTCCTTTCCTCAAAAGAACAAAAACAAAAACAAAAAAACCAATAAGACTTCACGAATGCTAAGTACTTCATTAACTAAGCTACCTCCTGAACCCTCTACAGTGATTGCTATGTCTCATCATTTTTCCTGCTGTTAGCTTGTTTTCTTTCTTTCTTTTTTTTTTTTTTTTTTTTTTTTTGGTTTTTCGAGACAGGGTTTCTCTGTATAGCCTTGGCTGTCCTGGAACTCACTTTGTAGACCAGGCTGGCCTCGAACTCAGAAATCCGCCTGCCTCTGCCTCCCAGGTGCTGGGATTACAGGCATGCGCCACCACGCCCGGCTTTCTCTTCTTTTTTAAAAAGACTTGTTTATTTATTTATGTGAGTATTTATTTATTTATGTGAGGTTGCTGTCTTCAGACACACACTAGAAGAGTACATCAGATCCCATTATAGATGGTTGTGAGCCACTATGTAGTTGCTGGGAATTGAACTCAGGACCTTTGGAAGAGCAACCAGTGCTCTTAATCACTGAGCCATCTCTCTAGCCCCTTAGCTTGCTTTCTTTATAACTCTGTAATAGTTACACAGAGAAACTATTACAAACATACAAGCATACAAACGAACAAACAAACATGTTGCTTAAGAAGCTAAGAAGTCATGAGAGGTGACATAAAGAAGAAAAAATACAGATAGCAGAAATAAACAGGAAAAAGTGTGCTAATGAAAATGATCAACAAAAATTAAATATTAGCCAACAATAAAATTACTAAATATATGGCAAGTCTTTATAAAGCTTGTTCTAACCAGTTTATTTCTGTACCTGATTTTAATGACTAGCATAACAGAAAAATATATACCCCACAGAACTAAGAACAAAACTGAGAAGGATGGTGGCTCATACCTGTGATCCCAGCCCCATGGAAACAAAGGTAGGAGGGTTGGAGGTTTGCCTGGGCTACACAGTGGAATCCTTACCAGTCTTCAGACCTTGAGTATGTTAAGCACGTATTCTATGTACCCTGAGCTGCTTCCAGATTTTGTTATACATTTATGACAAATATATCAAAATCCACTGACAGTCTGCTTTCAAAAGAGTTAATAACTAATATTTTCATGTGTAAGCACATCCAGGGACTCTAATATAATGTCTTTTTTTTTATATATATATATTTTTTGTTTTTTTTTTAATTTTATTTTCTATATTCTATGTTTACATTCCAAAGGCTTTCCCCTTTCCCAGTTCCCACCCACCATAGTTCCCATAGTTCCTCTCCCCCCCCATCTGTTCCCCAATAATTCCCCCTCCCCCTCGGTTTCTTTACTAAACTGGAAGCAATCTTTACAGGCCCAGGGTCCTCTCCTTTCTTCTTCTTGGGAATCATTTGACTTGCTATTTGTGTCTTGAGTATTTAGGGCTTCTGGGCTCATTAATATCCACTTATCAGTGATTGCATTTCAGGTGCATTCTTTTGTGATTGGGTTAATTCACTCAGGATGATATTTTCCAGGTCTAACCATTTACCTACAAATTGCATGAATTCATTATTTTTAATTGCTGTGTAGTATTCCATTGTATAGATATACCACATTTTCTGTATCCATTCCTCCTTTGAGGGATATTTGGGCTGCTTCCAATTTCTGGCTATTATAAACAAGGCTGCTATAAACATAGTGGAGCATGTGTCCTTATTGCATGCAGGGGAATCCTCTGGGTATATGCCCAGGAGTGGTATGCCAGGGTCCTCTGGAAGTAACATGCCCAATTTTCTGAGGAACCGCCAAACTGATTTCCAGAGCAGTTTTACCATTTTGCAATCCCACCAACAGTGGAGGAGTGTTCCTCTTTCTCCACATCCTCGCCAGCACTTGTTGTCTCTTGAGTTTTTAATCTTAGCCATTCTGACTGGTGTGAGGTGGAATCTCAGGGTTGTTTTGATTTGCATTTCCCTGATGACTAATGATGTTGAACATCTTTTAAGGTGTTTCTCGGCCATCCGAATTTCTTCTGGTGAAAATTCTTTGTTTAGCTCTGTGCCCCATTTTTTGATAGGGTTATTTGTTTCTTTGCGGTCTAACTTCTTGAGTTCTTTGTATATATTGGATATTAGCCCTCTGTCGGATGTGGAGTTGGTGAAGATCTTTTCCCACTTTGTTGGTTGCCGTTTTGTCCTTCGGACAGTGTCCTTTGCTTTGCAGAAACTTTGTATTTTTATGAGGTCCCATTTGTCGATTCTTGATCTTAGAGCATAAGCTATTGGTGTTCTGTTCAGGAACTTTTCCCCTGTGCCCAAGTCCTCCAGGGTCTTCCCAAGTTTCTTTTCTAATAGTTTCAGTGTGTCTGGTTTTATGTGGAGGTCCTTGATCCACTTGGAGTTGATCTTAGTGCAAAGAGATAAGATTGGATCAATTCGCATTCTTCTGCATGTTGACTTCCAGTTGAACCAGCACCATTTGTTAAAAAGGCTATCTTTATTCCACCGGATGGTTGTGGCTCCTTTATCAAAGATCAAGTGACCATAAGTCTGTGGGTTAACCTCTGGGTCTTCAATCCTGTTCCATTGATCTGCTTGCCTGTTGCTATACCAATACCATGCAGTTTTTAACACAATTGCTCTGTAGTACTGCTTGAGGTCAGGGATATTGATTCCCCCAGAAGTCCTTTTATTGTTGAGAATAGTTTTAGCTATCCTGGGTTTTTTGTTGCTCCAGATGAATTTGAGAATTGCTCTTTCTAGATCTATGAAGAATTGAGTTGGGATTTTGATGGGGATCGCATTGAATCTGTATATTGCTTTTGGCAAGATGGCCATTTTTACTATATTGATCCTGCCAATCCAGGAGCAAGAAATATTTTTCCATCTTCTGAGGTCTTCTTCGATTTCTTTCTTCAAGGACTTGAAGTTCCTGTTGTACAGATCTTTCACTTGTTTGGTTAGAGTTACGCCAAGATACTTTATGTTGTTTGTGGCTATTGTGAAGGGTGTTATTTCCCTAATTTCTTTCTCTGCCTGCTTGTCCTTTGAGTACAAGAAGGCCACTGACTTGCTTGAGTTAATTTTATAACCTGCCACTTTGCTGAAGTTGTTTATCAGCTGTAGAAGTTCTCTGGTGGAGTTTTTTGGGTCGCTTAGGTAAACTATCATATCGTCTGCAAATAATGATAGTTTCACTTCTTCCTTTCCAATTTGTATCCCTTTGACTTCCTTATGTTGTCTAATTGCTCTTGCTAGAACTTCAAGTACTATATTGAAAAGATATGGAGAGAGAGGGCAGCCTTGTCTAGTCCCTGATTTTAGTGGGAATGCTTCAAGTTTCTCTCCATTTATTTTGATGTTGGCTACTGGTTTGCTGTAGATTGCTTTTACTATGTTTAGGTATGGGCCTTGAATTCCTGCTCTTTCCAAGACTTTTAGCATGAAAGGATGCTGAATTTTGTTGAATGCTTTTTCAGCATCTAATGAGATGACCATGTGGTTTTTTTCTTTCAGTTTGTTTATGTAGTGGATTACATTGATGGATTTCCGTATATTGAACCATCCCTGCATCCCTGGGATGAAGCCTACTTGATCATGGTGGATGATCGTTTTGATGTGCTCTTGGATTCGGTTAGCAAGAATTTTATTTAGTATTTTTGCATCTATATTCATAAGAGAAATTGTCCTGTAGTTCTCTTTCTTTGTTGGATCTTTTTGTGGTTTAGGTATTAGCGTAATTGTGGCTTCGAAGAATGAGTTGGGCAGTGTCCCTTCTGTCTCTATTTTGTGGAATAGTTTGGAGAGTATTGGTGTTAAGTCTTCTTTGAAGGTCTGGTAGAATTCTGCACTAAAACCATCTGGTCCCGTACTTTTTTTGGTTGGGAGGCTTTCTATAACCCCTTCTATTTCTTTAGGGGTTATGGGACTATTTAGCTGATCTACTTGATGCTGATTTAATTTTGGTATTTGATATCTGTCTAGGAAATTGTCCATTTCCTCCAGGTTCTCCAGTTGTTTTGAGTATAGACCTTTGTAGTAGGATCTGATGATGTTTTGAATTTCCTCAGTTTCTGTTGTTATGTCTCCCTTTTCATTTCTAATTTTGTTAATTTGTATACTGTCTCTGTGTCCTTTGGTTAGTCTGGCTAAGGGTTTATTTATCTTGTTGATTTTCTCAAAGAACCAGCTCCTGGTCTTGTTGATTCTTTGTATGGTTCTCTTTGTTTCTATTTGATTGATTTCAGCCCTGAGTTTGATGATTTCTTGTCTTCTACTCCTCCTGGGTGAATTAACTTGTTTTTCTTCCAGGGCTTTAAGGTGTGCCATTAAGCTGCTAGTATATGCTCTCTCCAGTTTCTTTTTGGATGCACTTAGAGCTATGAGTTTTCCTCTTAGCACTGCTTTCATTGTGTCCCATAGATTTGGGTAGGTTGTACCTTCATTTTCATTGAATTCTAAAAAGTCTTTGATTTCTTTTTTTATTTCTTCCTTGACCAAGGTGTCATTGAGTAGAGTATTGTTCAGTTTCCATGTGTATGTGGGCTTTCTGTTGTTTTTGTTGTTATTGAAGACCACTCTTACTCCATGGTGATCTGATAGAAGGCATGGGATTAGCTCGATATTCTTGTATTTGTTGACATCTGTCTTGTGACCAATTATATGGTCTATTTTGGAGAAGGTCCCATGTGGAGCTGAGAAAAAGGTATATTCTTTAGCTTTAGGATGAAATGTCCTATATATATCTGTTAAATCCAATTGGTCCAGAGTTTCAATTAGTTTCAGTGTGTCCCTGTTTAGTTTCTGCTTTCCTGATCGGTCCATTGAGGAGAGTGGAGTGTTGAAGTCACCCACAATTATTGTGTTAGGTGTAATGTGTGCTT
Organism: Apodemus agrarius; assembly: GCA_964023405.1. Taxonomy (NCBI): domain Eukaryota; kingdom Metazoa; phylum Chordata; class Mammalia; order Rodentia; family Muridae; genus Apodemus; species Apodemus agrarius. The sequence goes on from OZ030021.1 coordinate 39,779, forward strand.
TAAGCTTTAGTAAGGTTTCTTTTACGAATGAGGCTGCCCTTGCATTTGGAGCATAGATGTTCAGTATTGAGAGCTCTTCTTGGTGGATTTTTCCTTTGGCCAGCAAGAAGTGACCTTCTGAGTCTCTTTTGATGATTTTAGGTTGGGAGTCAATTTTATCTGATATTAGAATGGCTACTCCAGCTTGTTTCCTGAGACCGTTTGCTTGTAAAATTGTCTTCCAGCCTTTTACTCTAAGGCAGTGTTTGTCTTTGACACTGAGATGTGTTTCCTGTATGCAGCAAAATGTAGGGTCCTGTTTCCGTATCCAGTCTGTTAATCTATGTCTTTTTATTGGGGAATTGAGTCCATTGATGTTAAGAGATATTAAGGAATAGTAATTATTTCCTCCAGACATTTTTGAAATTGTATTTATTTATTTTATTTATTTTTTATATTCGAGAGGTTACCTTCTTTTGGGTTTGATAAGAGGAGGTTTCTATCTTGCTTCTTCCCGGGTGTAGTTTCCGTCCTTGTCTTGGTGTTTTCCCCCTATTATCCTTTGTAGGGCTGGATTTGTGGAAAGATATCGTGCAAATTTGGTTTTGTCATGGAATACCTTGATGTCTCCATCTATGGTGATTGAGAGCTTTGCTGGGTAAAGTAGTTTTGGCTGAAGTTTGTGTTCTCTTAGAGTTTGCATGATATCTGCCCAGGATCTTCTAGCTTTCATGGTCTCAGGTGAGAAGTCTGGTGTTATTCTGATAGGTCTTCCTTTATAAGTTACTTGGCCTTTTTCTCTTGCTGCCTTTAATATTCTTTCTTTGTTTAGTACATTTGGAGTTTTGATTATTATGTGACGGGATGTATTTCTGTTCTGATCCAGTCTGTTTGGGGTTCTGTATGCTTCTTGTATATTCATGGGCATCTCTCTCTTTAGGTTGGGGAAGTTTTCTTCCATAATTTTGTAGAAGATATTTGCTGGCCCTTTAACTTGTACATCTTCATTCTTGTCTATACCTATAATCCTTAGGTTTGGTCTTCTCATTGTGTCCTGGATTTCCTGGATGTTTTGGGTTACAGCCTTTTTGCATTTAGTATTTTCTTTGACTGTTGAATCAATGGTTCCTATGGTATCTTCGGCTTCTGATATTCTGTCTTCTATCTCTTGTATTCTATTGTTGATATTTGCATCTATGGCTCCTGATTTCTTCCCAAGGTTTTCTATCTCCAATGTTGTCTCCCTCTGCGATTTCTTAGTTGTTTCTACTTCTGTTTTTAGTGCCTGGATGGATGTGCTCAGATCTTTCGCTTGCTTGATTGTGTTTTCATGTATTTCTTTGATAGATTTTTGTGTTTCCTCTTTCATAGCTTCTACTTGTTGGCCCACGTTCTTCTGTATTTCTTTAAGTGATTTTTGTCTTTCCTCCTTATTGTCTTCTTCTTTTTGATCCATCTTCTCCTGCATTTCTTGAAGTGATTTTTGTATTTGCCTTGTAAAGGCTTCTAACTTTTGATCCATTTTCTCTTCTATCTCTTTACGAGATTTTTCTATGTGTTCAGCTACCAGCATCCTGACCAGTGATTTTATATCCAAGTCTTGTTTTTCTGGTGTTTTGGGGTATCCAGGGCTTCCTGTTGTTGGCGAACTGGGTTCAGATGCTGTCATGTTGTCTTGATTTCTGTTAGTGACATTCCTTCGTTTACCTTTTGCCATCTGGTTATTTCTGGTGTTAGTTGACCTTGTTGTCACTGGCTGGTGTTTGAATCTCCTATGAGGCTGGGCTTACCTGTTGTTTCTCTACTGGTGGTTATGCGTGATTGCTGCTCAACGGGATCACGAGCTGGCTGCCACCCACTGACTTTGTGCACGGCCTGAGGTCTCCGGGAAGTGTGGGGGAGTGCAGCAGAGCCTCGGCAGGTGCTGCTGGGCCTGCCTAGTAGCGAGAGCTTAGCAGATCCCCCCACGTGGTAGCCCCTGATGGAATCTGTCTACCTGTTCCTTTCCAGCTGTGTTCTGGTTGCAGTATGGAGGCCTGCCGCTATCGCTGGTCCGGGCTCCTGGGGAGCTGGGTGGTGCCGGTTGCCTCGGTGCACGGCCTAAGCTCGCAGGGACGTGCTGCAGATCCTAGGCGCCTGGGCCCGCCTGTGGGCGAGAGCTTAGCAGCTCTCCCTGCTCTAGCCCCAGGCGGAGTCTCTATCTGCACCTTTCCAGCTGTGTCCTGGTTGCAATATGGAGGCCTGCCGCTATAGCTGGTCCTCACTCTTCTTAATAAACAAGAATTGTTGCTTATCCTGGTTCTGTGGTCAGGGTCTGAGCACCTGGCAAGCTGGCTAGGTCTGGCTGACCTGCTACTGGCTGGATGGGATGCTGCAGACAAGATGGCGCTGCCTGCAGGGGGTTTGGGGGTCTGGCCTGCGAGCACAGAGCGCAGGCACGGCCGCTGTATTCCAAACCGCTAGGCTGTGCGCAGTTCCTGCCCCCGACCTGAGTCCCCGGAGGTCTTAAACTCGGGCTGTCTCTGGTACCTGGTTCCGCCGGCAGGGTCTCAGCACCTGGCAGGCTGGCTACGTATGGCTGACCTGCTACCGGCTGGATGGGATGCTGCAGACAAGATGGCGCTGCCTGCAGGGGGTTCGGGGGTCTGGCCTGCGAGCGCAGAGCTCAGGCATGGCCGCTGAACTCCAAACCGCTAGGCTGTGCACAGTTCCTGCCCCAGACCTGAGTCCCCGGAGGTCTTAAACTCGCCGGCAGGGTCTCAGCACCTGACAGATTGGCTAGGTCTGGCTGATCCGCTACCGGCTGGATGGGATGCTGCAGACAAGATGGCGCTGCCTGCAGGGGGTTCGGGGGTCTGGCCTGCGAGCGCAGAGCTCAGGCACGGCCGCTGAACTCCAAACCGCTAGGCTGTGCGCAGTTCCTGCCCCAGACCTGAGTCCCCGGAGGTCTTAAACTCGGGCTGTTTCTGGTACCTGGTTCCGCTGGCAGGGTCTCAGCACCTGGCAGGCTGGCTACGTATGGCTGACCTGCTACCTGCTGGATGGGATGCTGCAGACAAGATGGCACTGCCTGCAGGGGGTTCGGGGGTCTGGCCTGCGAGCGCAGAGCTCAGGCACGGCCGCTGAACTCCAAACCGCTAGGCTGTGCGCAGTTCCTGCCCCAGACCTGCGTCCCCGGAGGTCTTAAACTCGGGCTGTCTCTGGTACCTGGTTCTGCCGGCAGGGTCTCAGCACCTGACAGGTTGGCTAGGTCTGGCTGATCCGCTACCGGCTGGATGGGATGCTGCAGACAAGATGGCGCTGCCTGCAGGGGGTTCGGGGGTCTGGCCTGCGAGCGCAGAGCTCAGGCACGGCCGCTGAACTCCAAACCACTAGGCTGTGCGCAGTTCCTGCCCCAGACCTGAGTCCCCGGAGGTCTTAAACTCGGGCTGTTTCTGGTACCTGGTTCCGCTGGCAGGGTCTCAGCACCTGGCAGGCTGGCTAAGTATGGCTGACCTGCTACCTGCTGGATGGGATGCTGCAGACAAGATGGCGCTGCCTGCAGGGGGTTCGGGGGTCTGGCCTGCGAGTGCAGAGCTCAGGCATGGCCGCTGAACTCCAAACCGCTAGGCTGTGCGCAGTTCCTGCCCCAGACCTGCGTCCCCGGAGGTCTTAAACTCGGGCTGTCTCTGGTACCTGGTTCTGCCGGCAGGGTCTCAGCACCTGACGTAATATAATGTCTTTTAGGCAAGAAAGTTACTTAGTAATTGAAATATTTCTAAATATTCTCTGTGAAACTTTTTGAATTTCTTGTCTTTGACATAAAACATTCCATTAAGTTCTCATTCAGTTGATAATCTGTAGTGCCCCTGCTGTTGGTTCTAACTGACAATATAACAATATTTACCTCAGAAGAGAGCCTCAGTTGAGGAAATACTTCCATCAGGTTGGCCTGTAAATATGTATAGGGAAAAGAAACTGTCTTACTAATAGATGTAGGAAGTCCCAGCCTATTGTGGGCAACACTTTTTCTTAACCAGGGAATCTTGAACAATAGAAGAAGAAACTGGATGCAAGCAAAGATGCATTTATTCTTTCTTTGCTGTTAACTAAAGGTGTGATACTTTTAAGTTTCTGCCTTGACTTCTCCACAGTAACAAACTGCAACCTGGAATTGTAAGCTAAAGTAAATTACTTCTACCTAATAAAGCATTCCTACCTAAGTTGGTTTTGGTTAGGATATTTTATCACAGCAGAAGGATGAAAATTAGGATAACTCTAATGGATATTTAATTACATTACATTACAAAGATTACAGAGATCAATTATACACATTTTTATTTATTATCATTATGTATTTCAGATCATAGGTAAGTAGGGAAACTGAGGACAAGAATATCACCCTCTTTTTATTTTTAACCCCATACCACCAACATGCACTTAGAGTAGCAAAGAGTTTATTGTGCTTATAATGCAGGGCACATGCCGTAGGTACTTCATCAGTAATGACAGTGAATGACTTAATTATTTGTCATTTTTCACAGATTGTGATCTGAAGAAACTATCCAAAGTATTTAATATAAATCTTGCACATAGTAGATGCTAAATGTGTTAGGCAAGAAGGAAGAAAAAACAAACAAAACAGGCAGAAAGGAGAAACAGAGAGAGTTCTGTGTGCTCTTATCTAGTATCTAAATGGAAAGGAATGCCTGGTGAGCTTGGCCAGATTAACTTTAACCTTATTTTAAGCCTTTGTTTTCGTGTGTGTGTGTGTGTGTGTGTGTGTGTGTGTGTGTGTGTGTGTGTCACTTATTAATGAGTGCAGTCAAAAAGGAATCCTAGGATAGCCATTGTCTATCTATATTCGAAAACATTTTTTCAAGGGCTAGGAGAAATCATGAATTCTATTTCCATGGAGTTTTTGAGGCTCCATGTTTGGTGTTTGGTGTTTGTTGGCTGGAAAATATTCTTTAACTATCTTTTTAAAAGATAAAAATCCAACAGAGGTTTATGCTTGGAGTACATGCCTCTTTCCTTCACCCTGGAAGCATTGTGGTGGAATTGGGTTCCTAGTTCAATTGAAGAGTACTTTCTCACAAGTGAAAGTGAATGAGGTTTCTTTTAAATATTCAGTGCAGCACTCTTAAGTGGGGAACTCTCATTTTACTTCATCCCAGGTTGTTTAATCAATGGCTTTCACACAGTTACACAGTTATCTGCAGGGAGATTCCAGTAATACTTTAAGAAACCATCCCACTGTGAGCTCTTGCTGTGAAATAAATAATTAAAAACATTCCACTATCAAAGGAAACTCCTTCTGACTGTGGAATCCGTAACTTCTGTAGATTTTCCTTTCAAAACATGTAGAAGAAAGAGATGGTTTTGTTTGTATGGCACCAACAATTTTTTCTTTTCTTTTCTTTTCTTTTCTTTTCTTTTCTTTTCTTTTCTTTTCTTTTCTTTTCTTTTCTTTTCTTTTCTTTTCTTTCTTTCCTTTCCTTTCCTTTTCTCTCTCTCTCTCTCTCTTTCTTTCTTTCTCTTCTTCTTCTTCTTCTTCCTCCTCCTCCTCCTCCTCCTCCTCACCCTCCTCCTCCTCCTCCTCCTCTTCTTTAATGAGGCTAAACTTTGTTCAAAAGCTTATGTGATAAGAATTTTAATAATCATAGATTAAGGGGCTCAGTGTCTGGTGGGAATATTTCAACAGTCCTTTTAGAAAGAATGAATGGTATAGGCTGTGGGAAATGTTTGTGGTTTTCACTTGGATCTGGATGAGCTGTTTTTGTTTACACAGGAAGTCATTGGGCAGGAAGTCTCGGCCCTGAGTTTCAGGCTCAAATCTCTGAAGATCAGTGAGAGAGATACAGCATGCCTGAATGTATACACGAATAGACACACACACACAGACGCACACACAGACACACACACACAGATACACACACACACACACACACACACACACACACACACCCTAAGATCTCCGGCCTTCCTCATTATGGAGGAAATGCAAACAGCCTGTGAAGAGTTCTGGGATGGGACCCATCTGGAGGGGAAGGTAAAAAGAAGATATAGGGGGCTGGAGAGATGGCTCAGCGGTTAAGAGCACCGTCTGCTCTTCTGAAAGTCCTGAGTTCAAATCCCAGCAACCACATGGTGGCTCACAACCATCTGTGATGAGATCTGATGCCCTCTTCTGGAGTGACTGAAGACAGCTACATTGTACTTAAATCTTGAAGAAGAAGAAGAAGAAGAAGAAGAAGAAGAAGAAGAAGAAGAAGAAGAAGAAGAAGAAGATATAACACCCAAATACTAAAAATGCCACCTCTGAGCAAATTTTTCTTTTTCCAATGAAAAACTACATCAGTACCTTCTGAGATCAAAGATTTGAAATTTACCTGCACAAGTCAACTGTCTGAAGTCCTTTCAGAATGCAATGGTCCTGCCACAGCAGGGTTAGAGCATGTTTGAGGAGATTATAATGCTTTTGTGGCCATCCAAAGCAGTGGGCACCTTCTCTGTTAATGTTTTCTCCATAGATTTTCACCCACAGTGAAGACTAGATAATACAGAGAAAAGGGAGTACTGTCATGACAACAGGGGGGAAAAAAGTAGTCTCTAGGAAACATAGAAAAGGAACTTTGACTTGTGTGATAGATAAGTGGTTCCCATGGCACAGCAGAAGAATCAGCTTATGGCATCCCTTGGGAGGGGAAGTCAGTTGGCCAAGAGTTGTACTCTTGCAGAGCAAGTATATCATAACAGCAATCATATGGGGAGTGTTACCACTTCCTAAATTGATTTCCAAGTCTGGTTAATATGAATATTTCCCCAGGTTCCAACATTCCTGAATGAGTCGAATAAATATGAGGATAAAATTTGATCCCCCTCCCTTCCAGGCCCCATTGACTCCTTGACCTCAGATATTGATAAGGTCACAACTGCTGGGGAAGATGGGGAGGCATCACTTCCCTGACATCATAAGTCCAGGGAAGTGTCAGGGTCAGTAAGTTAAAGCTACTGTGCTATGGCAGCACATAGTTCTGCACTGTGTCTTTTCTTACATGGATTTCAGCATAAGGCATTGGTTCCATAGGACACAGCTAATCAAAGGGTAGGTCAGGACACCATACAGGGGTACAGTAGCTGAGTGTGAACGTGGAAAAACTTTGGCAATGGTAAACAGTCTCCAAACTCACAACCAGCACAAATTAACTTAAAATCAAATGTGAAACAAACCCAAGGTGATTCTGGCAGCAGCACAGTGTGAATGGTGTGACTTCCCATCAGCCTTGGGACTGCACACTACTCAGAGCATTACTCACCAGGTATGCTGTCACTCAGTATCTGCAAATACTGCTTGGACAGACACCTTGCCTCAGAACCAAGACCTCAGTATTCTGTGAATTGCAGTTCTTACTGTACATGTGAAACTTTCTTCCTTGAACAAAACAAAACAAAACAAAACATAATGTCTCAAAAAAAATGAAAAAAATGAAACAAAACAAAAACCCCAAAATGTCTTAACTATGGAAATCAAAGACTTTCATATTATCTTGCTGTCAATCCATAGTGTGTGTTAAATTAGCAACTGTTTGAATTGTGCTATACTAAAGTGTTTGATTTTTTTCAAGATTTATTTATTATTTATTTATTTATTTATTTATTTATTTTGAGACAGGGTTTCTCTGTATAGCCCTGGCTGTCCTGGAACTCACTCTGTAGACCAGGGTGGCCTTGAACTCAGAAATCCGCCTGCCTCTGCCTCCCAGAGTGCTGGGATTATAGGTGTGCATCACCACTGCCCAGCTTTTTTTTTTTTTTTTTTTTTTGGTTTTGGTTTTGGTTTTTCGAGACAGGGTTTCTGTGTGTAGCCCTGGCTGTCCTGGACTCACTTTGTAGACCAGGCTGGCCTTGAACTCAGAAATTCGCCTGCCTCTGCCTCCCAAATGCTGGGATTACAGGCGTGCGCCACCACCGCCTGGCTTGCATTTTTATTTTTAATTATGTATGTGTACTTGCAAGTAGAGATGCCAGAGGTGTTGGATCTTCTGAAGGTAAGATTACAGGTGATTGTAAGCTACCTGATGTGGGTGTTAGGCACTGAATTTAGGTAGTTTGAATTGTCAACACAACATAATCTAAAATCACCTAAGAAGAAAGTCTCAATTAGTAGTGTCATTTTGCACTCCAGCTAGACGTCAGACCTTAAAATTTCCCACTTCATCCTTTAGTTTTCCAAGGGCCAGAATTACATTGTGAGCCACCAAACTTGGTTTCCAAGTTTTGCTTTATTTTTCATTTACATTTATTTATTTGTGGTGGGGGCACATGATACTTTGGGACACATGTCAAAGGACAACTTAAAAGATCTGGTTCTTTCCTATCATGTCAAACTAGGGTCACCAGGCTTGGTGACATGCTCCTTTATCTGAGCTGGTGACATGACATCTTAGTGGCCACAAAGTTTTTTGTTGTTGTTGTTTTGTTTTTTGTTTTTTGTTTTTTGTTTGTTTGTTTGTTTGTTTTCGAGACAGGGTTTCTCTGTGTAGTCCTGGCTGTCCTGGAACTCACTTTGTAGACCAGGCTGGCCTCGAACTCAGAAATCCGCCTGCCTCTGCCTCCCAAGTGCTGGGATTACAGGCATGCGCCACCACCGCCCGGCTGGCCACAAAGTTTTTGTTTTTTGTTTCTTGCTCCCTTTTTCCCCCTAAAGACAGGGTTTACTGAAAATTACTGTGTAGCTGGGAATGGGTTGAACTTCAGTGACTTGAACTTCTGATCCTCCTGCCTCCACTTTCTAAGTGCTGTGATTACAGGAATGTGCTACCAGTTCCAGTTTATGAGGTGCCAGAGATCAACACCAATACTTGATGCATTCTAGACAAGTAATCTAGCAGCGAATCTACACCCTCAGTCTGAGCGATTTATATAGTGGTGTGTGTGTGTGTGTGTGTGTGTGTGTGTGTGTGTGTTGACAGCATCTATGTGAGTATCTCTGCCCTTGTCTTCAACTAAATGTGGAAATTAGAACAGGCTTAGAACTTGCTGGTCCCATACCTGCACTTGCTTCATGTGAAAAGACAATCATTTTGAGATAGGTTCAAGTAAGCACATTTATTGAAGCTGTCAGGTGATCCCTTACACTAGATTGTACCCTATCCCCAGCACACTCTCCATGCTTTTCTTGTGATAAGGCCCACAGGGACACAACTTAGCATTGATTTCTCTGCAGATCAACACTGACACTATTTTGGCAGGGAAAAATAGTTAAATTTCTCATTTCAGCATACTCATTTGGCAGAAACACTATATTTCCATGCCAGTTCAAACAGAAACTTGAGAAGGGGGCATATAATAAAGAGAAAGGGGTTAGAAGTGTTTTCCAGTTAATCAAGACATGGTATCAGCACTTCATTTCTTTTACCCCTAAAACAGCACAGTCTCACAGACACATTTGTGGTTGTAAAGAATATGCATCTTTCAATAACATAAAATGAAAAAGCAAGCATTGAAATAAAGTGGAAAATGAGTTGGGGTTCTTTGCTCAGGACATACTCCAACAGATCTTCCTTTCTTCCTTCCTTCCTTCCTTCCTTCCTTCCTTCCTTCCTTCATTTCTTCCTTTCTTTTTAAGACAGGATATTCTTGACTCAGGCCAACTTAAATGAATGAATCTTCTGTCTTAACCTCCCAAGCTCTGGAACTGGTTGTGTACTACATACTCAATGTAAAATGCTACATGGGTTAACAAAACTTGTTCCTGGCAGCTTTTCTCAAGTATAAAAGCAATTTTCAAAACTGTTATTGTTTCTTTGGAGATAACATTCCCATTTTTCCATGAGAAAGGCACACTGGAGTAATGGAAGGATGGTATCTAGCAACAGCAAGAGACTTGCCTCCCTCGGTATATTAAGCACCAAATGCACCACAGAGTAAAGAGGAAATGCAAGTAAAGAGATGTTGGCAACGCAGTGCAGCAGTGGGCTGGCAGAAGGGGTGTTTTAATGCTTTGTAGGGGGACTCACAGCTGCAGGTATCACAGATTCCAACTGGGATGAGTGTGCTAGCAAGCTTAGCACTTTTATTTGTTACTTTTCTATTGCTGTGATAAAATGTCATGACCAAAAAAAAGTAAAGTGGGGAAGGGTTTATCTTGGAGGAGTCCTGGTGGCAGGCAATCAAAGGAAGAAGCTGGGTACTCACATCTTTAGGCACCTACAGGAAGAAAAAAAAAAAAAAAAAGAGCTGCAAGTGGGATAATGCTATAAATGCTCAAAGCCTGCCTCCAAGGACATACTCCATCAGCAAGGCCATAACTCCCAAACCTGCCCAAACAGCACCACCAACTGGGAATCAAATAGTCAAATGTCTGAGACGAAGAACAACTCATACAAACCACCACACCCCTGATACATTTCCAGGTCCATACTCACTTGTATTTGACTCTGAATAAACCACTTTTTAGGGGTTAGGGAGGTAGTTTCATTGGTAGAGTGCTTACTAGCATCACAAAGCCCAAGACTAAATTCCCGGTACCACATAAGCCAAGTGTGATGTGACATATCCATAAACCAGCTCATAGGAGGACAATGGGAAGTTCACAGTAATCCTCAGCTACATAACTTCCAGGCCAGTATGGAACATGTAAGATCCTGCTTCAAAGCAACACAATATTTTTTATTTCCTTTAAAACCAAACTGTCATTTTATGAGTGTCAACACTAACAGTTCAGACCATTTAAGTCACATGCTTCCCCTATCCCCTGGAGAGAGGGAGTTGAAGAAGAATTACTGGCTTTTGTAAAGTCCCTACTGTGTATCAACACTGTTAAGTGTTTTCTATAGTTTGTCTCATTTAATCATTATATCAATTCTTATTATTAAGAAGATGCATTTAAACAACATGGCTCTAATAACATGCTTACAGTAGCCCATGGCCATGGCTTCCAATAACATGACTAGGGTACATTAGTGAGAGGAAGGTTCTGCACTTGGGAGGCAGAGACAGGAAGATTTCTGAGTTCAAGGCCAGCCTGGTCTATAGAGTGAGTTCCAGGACAGCCAGGGCTGCACAGAGAAACCCTGTCTCAAAAAAAACGAGAGAGAGAGAGAGAGAGAGAGAGAGAGAGAGAGAGAGAGAAAGGGTTCTGCACCTGATCACTCTGACTTCGAAACTCAGCTCCATACTACATCTGTTCATATATCATCTGTGTGAAACTATGGCTTTAATGAAACCACTTGGTATTAATTAAAGCAGAAATTGAAATGCTATCTGAAATACTCAAATTTCGATTTTCTGGAGAATACACTAAATATCTGAAAGTGAGGCAAAAGTGTATATTAATAAGATCAGCCATCCATGAGACTTTCTGCCATCAATTCCAAAGAGAAGAGAAGAGAAGAGTTTTACTGCCCCCACTTTCTAGCCCTTACTCAGGCTAAGAGCTTCTCTCTAAGCATTTTTTTCACCTCCTCTTCTTACACATCACATGACATAGCTTCATTCCATAAGTAGAATATAAGTGGTATTTATTGGGAACTCTGACCACTGCCAGCAAGAGAACACATAAAACACAATTGGAAACAATTTTCTTTCCAGTTGTTTATAATAACCTCTAAGAAGCTTGAAATTACAATTTGTATCCCATCCAGTCTTTTCTTCTTCCCTCCCCCGCCCCACCTTTTTTCCCCACATATTACATGAAGCCAAGAACTTGGCCTTGAACACACTTCAATTCTCTGCCCCACCACCCCAGCATGATTTGTAGTTATCTCAATCCTTAAATGTTAGTACTTCGTCTTGTCTTCTCTGGTTTCCTGGACATGATTCATTCTCCCTGTTTCATTGTTTATCTCAGTGAGAAAAATCTTTGTCTCCCAAACACACTCTTTCCTTTTCCCTTGTGCTATCTTTCCTCAACACCCTTTAAAAAAATGTGTTTAGATTTTCTCTTCCTTCACAGGAAAAGTCTCAAAAGCTGAGATAGTTCAAACTCATGAAATATACAAGGTCACTGAAAACCTAGAAATATCTGCATTGCACCTAAACACATAGCTAAAAGGTAACATTAAGTCAAGAAAAGATACACTGTGGGGATATAGCTTAATAGGGCACAAACAGTTTCACAATGAGCATGCAGCTCTGGGCTCCATTCTCAGTACTGAAGAGAAATGTGAATACTCTCTTTACCACTTGGTACAACGTGAATGTTTGTGCCTTTCATCCAAGGAAGTCTTAAAGGACAAGGTTATAGTCTAAATATTTCAGAGAGAACTATAAGGGCCAAGGGTGGAAGGATAGATGGGCTGTCTTGGACTTCTCAGGCAATACTCAGAATTATTAAACTGCACAATTTTTTGCTATAAAGAATTTGGGAAAGACAAGCACACACCATTTTTCAATCTTGCCTGAAGGTCCTCAAACAAACTACAGCAAACCACTTAGAGAAAGGGACCATAGAAGCCAGACTTACCATCAGGGTTGCTTGTTGGCCTATGACCCTTACACCCTCACTCATGCTCTGCGTCTTTTATTTTATTTTTATTGTTTATTCTCTGTGTAAGTGTGCATACACTGTGTGGAACTCAGGGGACAATTTGTGGGAGCTGGTATTTTCTTTTTTATTATGTTCCAAGGATCAGGTGATCAGGGTTGAGAGCAAATGCCTTAAACCACTGAGCTATCATGATGACTCTTTTTTTTTTTGTTTTTGAGAAAGGATTGTACTTGAAAGCATAGCCTGTCCTGGAACTTACTATATAGACTAGACTGGTCTTGAACTTGGTACTCCACCCGGATACCAGGAAGCAGGATTATAGATGCAACCCACTGAGCCTAGTTTCAATAATGTCTTTGATTACCCCATAAAGCCTTTACTTTATAAGAACTGGGAAATAGAGGGTCTGCTTTCAGACACAGAAAGAAAAACCACAGCACCTGTAAAGAATACAGTTGTTAGCCTCCAGGGCTGGCCTCATAGGCTTGTAGGTTATGCTAGACATAATGTTTAGCTATCTCTGTTCCTAAAGTTCCTGAATTTTGAGAGGCATTTCATTGCATTCTTTGTTGGGTTCCACAACTCATACAGTCTTTACTCTTCCCTTTCCTCATTAACTTCTATGCCTAGTGCCTTCTCTGATGTACACTGATAGGACTTTGTGTGTTCTTATTCCTGTCTCTGCCAAGACTATGTATCAATTCCTTGGACCCATTTTCCCCTCCCTAATTAATGCTCAGTTTTATTAATACCTAAGAATTTTAGCATGAACCTATAGGGATATCTGTGTTATTTCAAAGGCTTTCCTAACTTTAAGATTTTCAAAAGACTACAGATATAGCCCAGTTGGAAAAGTGCTTGTCTAGTAGCCTCAGCATTGCATAAACCCAGTGAGGTAGCACAGACCTCTACTCCCAGAATGTGGGAGCTGAAGGTAGAAGGATCAGAAGTTGAAGGACAACCTTGGCTATATTGTCAGTTCAAGGACAGTCTGGGATGTATAAGATCTAAGTCAATCAATCAATCAATCAATCAATCAATCAATTAATCTCTGATTTTAGTTTTATGAGTACCAATTAATTAATTGATTAACTAATTAATCAATTAATTAATTTTGTGACCATGTTATTTATAGCAACTTCACAAAATCACTTGTAGACTGTTTTAAAGGCTGGTGTCTTCCTCTGTAATAAAAATATCCTGTAAGATATTACTCTTTTTTTGTTTGTTTGTTTGTTTTTTGTTTTTTTTTGTTTTTTTGAGACAGGGTTTCACTGTGTAGCCCTGGCTGTCCTGGAACTCACTCTGTAGACCAGGCTGGCCTCGAACTCAGAAATCGGCCTGCTTATGCCTCCCAAGTGCTGGGATTACAGGCGTGCGCCACCACTGCCCAGTCAAGATATTACTCTTAAGAAAGTTATTCAGAATCTAGCTGGTGTAATGGCACAAGCCAGCACAAGAGAGGTGGAAGGAACATAAGTTCAATGCAAACTTGAGCTAGCTACATAGCAAGATCGTTGCAGAAATAAATACATAAATGACCAAGCTGTGGTGGCTCATACATGCCACCCAAGTTCTCAAGAGGCTGAGGCAGAAGAATCACTGACTTTCAAGCAAACTTGTTCTCTCTCTCTCTCTCTCTCTCTCTCTCTCTCTCTCTCTCTCTCTCTGTGTGTGTGTGTGTGTAATGTATAAATTAATGAAAATATCAGATAGCTGTTTGAATTTTAGTAGACCAACTATAAATTTTTTTCTACTAACTGTCTCTTCTGAAATAGGAAAGAAACCAAGATCCTTCCCTCTCATACAACCTTGGGTTCTTTCTTCCTTTTTGAAAAGTATCATGGTTCCAACCATTTATTGGAAGTGAAATTCCCTCTATAACACATGGTACACATCACTGGGATGGGGACTATGCAAACAGAGAAGAGGTAGGCTCCATAAATTTCTCCAAATAGATCATCACTATGAAAGAAGACTGAGGAATCTATTAGCTCTTTCTCAGCAGACTGGGAGCTTTGACCATGGCATGAGTCTGTTTAAAACCTTTGACTAGCATAGGTCTGACATAGTAGTGTGTAACAAATATTTTGCGCAAGAGTCTGAATGAATGATTGTTCCTGAATCATTCATTCACAACAGGCTTCTCATTCTTATAAATACCAGCTCTCTTTAGATGACAGCAGCCAAGAATTTGAATAGTTGAGAAGATGTATTTCAGAAGAAACATGCATCCCTAACATCAGCCATCAGCCTAGTTTCCTATGTTCTTTTTCCTAGCATCAGAACAATGAAGACACTGATAATGTTTTTTAATTAGTGTCATAAGAAATCTCATCCAACCTTCTTTCAATGACCCAGGATTGACTAGAGATGTTATAGTACAAACAATAAATCAGAATTCTAAACACTGATTACGTTTGATTATAGAAACACATTTGTCAATATTGAGAACTCTGGAGACAGGTAGATGTCTGTGAGTTAAGGGTTAGACTGATCTACAAAGAAAGGTCCAGGACAGCCAGTCCTACATAAGACCCTGTCTCAAAATCAACAAAGATTGTAGATTGGGTTGAGATGTAGTTCAGTTGATAGAATGCTTGTCTAGCATACACAAAGTCCTGGGTGTGTATAAATTGCCTCCCTATAACTGAATGTGGTAGCGTTTACCTGTAATACCATGACTTATATATGGAGACAGAAAAATCAGGAGTTCAAGGCAATCCTTGGTTGCATAAAGGTCAAGGCTCTATATGTTGGGTACATGAAACCTGTTTCAGAATAATTTTTTTTAAAAAATTCTAGGCATGGGCTGAAGAGATATTTCTGTGATTAAAAACACTGGTTGGCCTGTAATCCCAGCACTTGGGAGGCAGAGGCAGGCGAGGCCAGCCTGGTCTACAAAGTGAGTTCCAGGACAGCCAGGACTACACAGAGAAACCCTGTTTCGAAAAACAAAAACAAAAACAAAAACAAAAACAAAAACAAAAGACTAGCCTGGGCAATGTAAAACTCTATATAAATAATAAATAAATAAAATAGAACTGGAGATGTAGTTCAGTTAGTAGATTACTTGTCTAGCATACATGAAGCCCATACACTACCCCAGTACCATGTAAACTAGATGTTTTAATTTACATTTGTACATTAGACATTAAATTAGCCTTGGGGAAGATGAAAGCAGGAGGATCAGAGGTATAAGGTATTATCCTTAGCTATGTAACAAGTTCAAGGCAATCCTGGGGTTCATCATAACTTTTCTCAAAATAAAATTTAGAAGTGGGTCGCTAAACCTGGGAACTTAAATATGATGGAGTGAGTTAGAGGTGGATCCTGTATGTGGATAGAATACAAAATGAGCTTATATCTTATAGCATAGTGTCTTCTCTGGAGATACTTTTGAATGTCACAAAGAGTCTATTTTCCTCCTTCTTCCACTCCTCAGGGATGCTTATAAACTTCACTTATGGTCAAACATGGTGTTACACCGTAAAACTGGGTGTTGATGGCAGGAAGATCAGAAACTCAAAGTCAACATCAGCTACACAGTGAGTTCAATGTAAGCCTGGGCTACATGAGACCTTGTCTGAAACAAAACCAACAGAATAGAAACATAGCCCCATTTCCTTATGGTATGGACTACCTTGAAACTCTTGGTTTCTTTCCAGGCTCATCCTGGCAGATAAAGCATGCCTCAGGTGCTTTGGTACCTCTGTGTCTAGAACCTGTCTGCCATAAAACATAAAATCAAGATTAGTATGTTGAGTGGCTCTTGACTAAATCGACTCTATTTGACATCTATCTAGCAGTCCTTATCTTGTCTCTAATTTGATCTAAGAGTTATGAGTAAAACAATGAAATCATTTGAAGCTTTGCCTAGACATTTAATCAGATAGCTGAGGTTTCATTTTGTTGATCCACAGTCAATTATTGAAAAAACATCATCAATGGTCATCCTTCCACTGTATCCAGTTCACATTAATGGATCAGGATTTTTCCACTCCAAGTAGCCAACATTGGGATTTCTGACCTTTCTTTTGGGTATCTTTTATGGTATAACCCATGTGTTTGTCTCTGGTTTATGGTAATTACAGCCATCATTCCCATATTGACCATCTAGCTGCAATACAGGATGTGTGTCCTTACAGGGTCAGAAAGGCAAAAGAGTTATGATAATAGGGCAAGAAACTTACATGGAGAATGCTGAAATTTGGTGAAAATCAGTTTGCATCTCTGAGCTGATTGATGCAAGAGAAATCAAGCTGTTAGGGAGATGTTATGGGCATAAGCTGTCAAGTCTGGATGCTTAGCACAGAAAGAAGTCATAAAGGCCATCCAATCATCCCTATCTAGCACCTGTGGTGAGGAGAAAAGAGTAGACAAGCTAGCTGGTCGTGGAGGGTCACGCCTATAACCCCAACACTTGGGAGACTAGGCAGTAGGATTGCTTTGGACTCAAGGATAACCTGAACTATTTAGTGAGTCTGAGGCCATCCTGAGCATATGCCATATTTCTAGTCTTGTCTTCATAGAAGTTCTATGAAGGAGGCTTTATTGTCCTGCTTTACCCTGGAGGAATGTGATACTCAGAGAAGCTGAGCAACTTGCCAAATGTCACACAAATAAATTGTGAAACTGGGATTCAGATTTGGGTGTTCTTGGCTCCAAAGCCTTTTCTCTTCACTTCTCCCCAGATCTTCACTGAAGATCCAGTGATAGAACATGACTTACAGATACAGTTTGTGGTAATAAGTATGTGTAGTATGCGGCAGGGACTGCTGTCAATCCAACACCAACAGAAGATGTTGCTAAACGAAGGGTATAATTTAATTGTTTACATTAACAGGATCTCATGTGGTCAGCCTTGAACTGGATATGTAGCCATGGATGACCTAATCCTTCACCCTCCAGTTTCCAAATATTGAAGTACTGGCATACAATGCCACACCATGCTGAGAGATTTGTTCTGACTGTACTGAAAGACAGGATCAGGGCAACAGTACAGACTTATTCAAATAGAAACTCTATTTACTGACAGTCAAGAGGAGATAATTGTCTTGCAATCACTTTGAATGTGTTTCACCCATGTTTATGCTCAATAGTGTCTGGCAAACATGGGAACACTGAGAACCACCTCTGCAAGCCTCCAAGTGCTACACGAACCAAGCAAATTTTATCAAGTGATAGAAGATCCAGGATCTTCTCAAGAGTTAGTCTTCAAAGAAGATTTCAACTAAATAAAAAATGAGGACATGACTGCCCAAAGATATGGTGGAGGAGAAGAGTGTTATTGTAGACATAAAGAAGAGTTCAGCCAGAGATATCTGGAAGGATCCGCATTGAACCAGGTCATGGAGATTGAGGGAACTAGCAAAAGAGGAAAAGGAAAAGGAAGAGATAGGGTAAACAGGCCAAGAGAGTGGATGGCCCAAATGGAAAGTTCATATAGGAAAGAGAAACTAGGGGGTGGGGGGAGGGAAGCCCTTGTGCTGAAGAGGTTTAAGGTAGGGGGAGGGGTGAGAAAATCTGGAAGGAGCCACAGGTACTGAGTGAGACTCTTGTCCTCGGTTTCTTTGAGTCCTGACATCAATTAAATCAATCTTCATTCTGTTAAAATGGTGAGGAAATGAGATTGCAGTAATTATACATTCCTAAGATAATACCTGTTTGGTATGTTTTCTTAAAAGCCAGTGTAATTTCACTTTTTTGTTTGTTTGTTTGGTTGATTTGCCGGTTTTTTGAGACAAGATATTTCCTGTGTAGCCCTGGCTGTCCTGGAACTCTCTCTATAGACCAGGCTGGCCTCAAACTCAGAGATCCACCTGCTACTGCCTTCCAAGTGCTGGAATTAAAACCATGCACCACTGTTGCCCTGAAGGTTGGGATTTTGTTGAAATACAGTTGAAGTGAATGAAAAAATATTTCATATGATTTTTAGCAACAAAAATGTTTTAACATAAAATAATGTAAATAATGAAAGAAAGAAGAAAAGGTCTTTAGAGTGCCGAGAAGGTCAGAGAAATTTTCAGAGTTAAAAATTTCTTCAGGGCCAATAAGATGGCTCATTGAGTAAAAGTATTTGCCACCAAACCTGACTGGAGTGCCATCCCTCTAATCCACACGATGGAAAAAAAAAGTGACTGAAGCAAATGGTCCTCTTCCCCCAACACATGTGCCATGGTACTGAATTTTCACATCTATACAGTCATTCACATTTATAATAATAAATGGTAAATTTAATAAATCAATAAAACGTAAGAAGATAGTTTAAATGCCCACTCATTTGGGTCTGGTGATTTAAAATAGTCCTTTAGTCAGTCATGGTCATTGTTAGCTTACAGGCAATTCCACTAGGTTTCTCCCAGGGACCTAGCAACAGTTTACATCATCATCTACTACAGCCACTAGGTGGACCAGGTATTGTCTGTCTGTAAAAGGACTGCCTGCCACCCCAGCTCTCAATCTGTTCCCATGTCTTCTCTTCTCTTCTCTTCTCTTCTCTTCTCTTCTCTTCTCTTCTCTTCTCTTCTCTTCTCTTCTCTTCTGTCTCTCTCTGTCTCTGTCTCTGTCTCTGTCTCTGTCTCTGTCTCTCTCTCTGTCTCTCTCTCTCTCTCTCTCTCTCTCTCTCTCTGTGTGTGTGTGTGTGTGTGTGTGTGTGTGTGTGTGTGTGTGTGTGTGTGTTCCTGGCTGGTCTCTCCTCCTTTCTATACTTCTCTGTGATCCATCCTCTTCTCTGCTCTTTTGCCTCTGCTCCAGTCTGTCTGCCTGTCTCCATGGTCATCCAATTGCCTCTAACCCTTCCCAGGTCCTCACTCCTCTCCCCTTCCCCCAATAAACACCATTTATACCAATCTGTTGAATGGTATAATTTCTCAGGGGGTCACCTTGGCATGAGCCTGCCAGGTATCCCTTCACCCCATTATATTTCATAACAGTATGGTGGTTCATATCTTAATCCCCAGGTACTGGAAAGGATGAGGCAGGAGGATCCTCTGCAAGTTGGAGGCCAACTTTGCATATATAGTGAGTTCTAGGCCAGCCTGGGCTGCAACATAAGACCCTGCCTCAAAAAAGGGGGGAAATTCAATGAGAAATCTTTCTCTTTTCCTCTCTCTCTTTCAAAAAAAAATTCTTTTCCCATACAGGGTGTCAGTGTATAGACCAAGCTGTCTTTTAACTCAGAGATCTACCTGCCTCTGCCTTCTTAGTTCTGGAATATAAGGCATGTACCACCACATCTGGCACAGAATGTTTTAAATAACTATGAATGTAAAATATGAGTACAGGTAGAAATAGGAGACATTGAATTGCTAGTTTATGATGCTCCCCTTTGTGCTTTACAGGTTTTCTCAGGGCTAGTGATGAAGTCAGCTAGAATTAAACTTTTTTTTAAAATTTATTTATTTATATGAGTATACTGGACTTGTCTTCAGACACACTGGAAGAGGGCATCAGATCTCATTACAGATGGTTGTGAGCCACCATGTGGTTGCTGGGATTTGAACTCAGGACCTTCGGAAGAGCAGTTGGTGCTCTTAACCGCTGAGCCCAGAATTAAACTTTTAATGTTACGAAAATTCTATACATATCTTTGAGGATCAACAGACACTAAAATTTTCAAAATTACTCTTTCCAAAAATTATACTTGTATAGGCATTTTTACCTACATTTATGTCTATGTACCACAAGCATACCAGATACCGATAAAGCCAAAAGAGGGGTCAGATATTCTAAAACTGGAGTTATATGTGATTGCAAACTACCATGTGGGTACTGAAATCTAGGTCTTTGGAATCATTAAGTCTAGGTCTTCTGGAAGAGTAGAGCTCTTAACCACTGGATCATCTCTCCATCCCAGTGTTACTCTTTTGGAAGAGAAAAGTCAGTTTTACAATGAAATAAATCAAATCTCAAAAGGGTTTGAGAACAAAAGATAAAAAAATGATAAAACAATCTATTTTGATCTAAGTATGTTGGCTCATATCATCACCCTACCATTAATCCCACCAGGTGAAAATAAGACCAATACCACAATTTTTGAACCAAATTCAAAACAAGCTTTATTCAATATTGGACAGGATAATGGACACTGACCCAAGTCCATCTGGGATTCCCAGAGAATGGTGTTGAATCACACTAGTCAGGTGTTTATAAAAGCAAACTCTACAAGGTTGCATGCTTCCTGCCCTTTCCAATCAGGGGCAAGCATACATCCTGATAGAATTCTCATTTATGTACCTGCCACCAAGTGTGATTAGGCACATCCTGTGCAGTTGGGCAACCAACCTTGTTTACAGAAGTGAGAACATTGGCTTATTATCTTACAGGAATAGCCCCCAGCATTCCAGAAAGTTATCTGTTCTTGGGCAAGTAGGGTCTACAGGTGAGGCTTACAGGATATAGGCATTTTTATTTTATAAATCTCTTAAGTACAGAAATTAAAACAAACAACTTTATCCTTTACATTATCATTCAGGAGGCTGAGACAGGAAGATTGCCATTTTATGTAGCCAGCCTGGGCCTGAAGTAAAACATGTCTCAGAAATAAGCAAACAACAACAAACAAAACCACAAGACTTATAGCTGGATCTCATAGAGAAATTTCCTCAGCAGAGTCTCCTTCCTCTCTGATGACTCTAGCTTGTGTCAAGTTGACATACAAAACCAGCCAGTACACTGTTGTTGTTGTAGTCATCGTCATTATCATTATCAGTGTGTGCTCTATGCCACACATGTGGCAGTCAGAGGACAATTTGGAAGAGTTCTCTCATTCTATGATATGAGTTTCAGGGATAAAACTCAGGTTCTAGGCTTGGTGTCAAGTACATTTATTTATCTTCTGAGTCCTTCACTCAGCACTTCTGACCACAGATATTTGGGAGTAGTTTTCCAAAAACCAAACAATCATTTCCCCAGTATATACTAGATGGCTATCCTTTCATTCATTTCTAGCACTGCCTCCAGGTGGCTAGTGACAGATCTCACAGGTTGGTTTCAGTCCCAAAAGTCTATTCCCTAGTCAGATGCCACCTTTCAACTCCAGGTTGCAGTCCATACTTCTGATCAGTGCAGGCTGTAAATAAGGGTTCCTATACCCCTCTCCTTGACATGGTGGTTTATAGAACTCAAGGAAACACTTTACTACAACTTACCATTAATGCAAGGATATAGATGAGGAGCTAGATAGAAAATCTGCACAGTGGGATCAGGTGCAGAGCAATGATGTCTTTTCAGAGTGTGTTCTCCAGGAAGTTCCATAGGTCAAGCCATTCAGAAGCTTCCCAGACCATCTCTTTGAATTTTTAATGAATACTTCAATACATAGGTGTGATTAATTAAATATGTATTTTCTTAATCTTTATTATCCCCTTTTTGAAAGCTAAGAGGTGGGTTGAAAGTCTCAGTTCTCATCAAGTCTCAATCTTCCTAGTAACCATTCCTAAGACTGAAACTATCTGGGAGAACCTAACCTACTGGAAAAATCACCTCATTAGCATATAAGGACACTTATCTTTCTGGAGAGTTCAAGGCGTTGACCATAATTCCTCTTAAATATTGTATGACACCTGTTGCAGAGGAAGGGTAATAGGCTCCCTTATTATTTTAAGGACAGCCTCTTGACGTCAACCCTTATGCAATTAGGTGTACTTTCTGGGGACTCAGAGGCAGAAATTTACTTCCGCATGCGGTGCTTTGCCTCTCACTGGTGCCCATGTCTGCTTGATTAGCAAACACACATAGCTCTGAGTTCTATGCGGCTCCCTTTTTGGAGATCCACTTGTATAAGTTTGAAGCCAGGGGGTCTGCCAGTGTCTGTTGAAGACTTGTGATTTTTCAATTCAGGTGAGCCTGAGTGGAGACAAGCCAGTCTGCTTAACAAACAAGGTCAAGAGTTAAAGGTGGAACAGGATTAACTTGTCTGGGGATATCCCAGAGGTATCCAATTCAGTTGCAAATTAGCAATTTAAGAGACACAAAGCCTGGCCTCAAGGGTGAGGGAGGTAGCTTTGTGTATCAAGAGATAAACTGTTACTTCTCAGGAAAGGTGGAGTCTATATTTTACATTAATTTAGCTGGCTGAAGATTGTTAGCCATCTGAGCCTACTTTCTTTTCCAAGCCCAGGAATCTCCAATATTGGATTTATTTCTAGACAAGTTTATGACTGAGTCAGCTGATCACATTAAAGGAAATATTAGAGTCATTATAACAACTCTTTATATTAATTTTTTCTAAGCTAGTTTAACAGTCTCCAAGTTCTGTCCCACAAAGTGTAAAAGCTTGAAGCAAGGCAATGTATCTAATCTGGGACATTTGACAATTAAGGTATGTCAAGAACATATACCCAATATAGCTCTTATGTTACCATTTTCTGGGCACTCAGCAAGCCCACAGTCAGCATATCTTCAGCATGCCACACCAATTATTCTGGCAGCTAGTATGCTTCTTCAGAAACATAGACATGCCTTCTTCCCCAATATTAAATCAGGATCATGGCATATGTCAGTAAGTGAATTCCTTCATTTTACCTAGGCTTAGTATGCCTAGTTATAGGATGCCATATACACTTAGCAAGTAGTTTTATGGTATCCAAACTTTAAAAACTTTTTTTTTATACAAGCACAATTTAAATAATATGTATGGGGACACAATTTCCACTCTCTCTTCCAAGAAGATACTGTTTTATTAATTTAAGTTGGAACACCAAGCATATACCATAATGTAGGCAATAACTATACAATTATAGAAAATAAACATAGCATTTTTAGTTGCTTTTTTTGTTAGAGCAGTCAGGTTTAATAATTTTCAGTCCCCCTTTTATACCAGTTTAGGTACATGCAGGGATTAAGGTCAAAAGGTAGTACAATGTGGAACAATAACCACAAAATTGTTCAAGGGTGTGTAAGGATGACCAAAATACCTGAGCCTACTTTCTTTTCCAAGCCCAGGATTATGCTTGAAGCTTGTTTCTCTTGGTCCACCCTCAGATAAAAATTCCTGACTTAACCTACTTCCCTATTATGCCTCAATGTCAAATTCCTGCTTGAAGCCCTTGTCCTTGAGGATAATAAGGAATCCCAGTAATATGGATGATACTAAACTGTCTGCAGAAAGTTTCAAATGCTTGACTGAAATAGCCAATTCCTTTATGAGTTTTAATCTGATTTGGAACACCCAAAATAGAGAAACAGCATAGGCAATGATTGGTTATCTTTTTAGTTGCTTCTGTTTCCAGGCAACTAGAAAGCCTGAAAGGTGTCAATAGTCACACTTACATATTTTAATTTTCTAAATAAGAAAGTATGAGTAGTATCATTTATCTGTAATAATTAAGTCCTCTAGAATTAACACCATTATGTGGTAGAGGTCAAATCTTTATAATTTGATGTGCACAAAAATACAAAATTATTTCAGCCATTACCCTTTTGATGATATAAAGAATATGCTTGTGTGGCCAATTGTTTTTATATAATCTGGGATGCAAATTTCATGTGCCTTGCCTTAAGGGGTCTTGTCCAGGCACCTTTTAAAGGATTAATTATATATAAGTATACTGTAGCTGTCTTTAGACACACCAGAAGAGTGTGTCAGATCTCATCAAAGGTGGTTGTGAGCCACCATGTGGTCGCTGGGAATGAACTCCCATATTCCATAATTGAGGGCCTATCCTTTAATAGCTGAGCCATCTCTTCAGGCTCACATCCATAAAATACAAGAGCTCGCCTCCCAGCACCCACAGCTGTCTCTCCAGCCTTGGGATCAGCTCTGAAACACGCAGGACAGTCATTTAAAGAACATATCTTTTTTTAACTTGAATTACATTTGCATAAACAATTATAAAAATTAAGAATTAGCAGTGATAAAAAGGGAACAATTTTAAGCAATTGTAAACAATGAGCCATATATATATATATATATATATATATATATATATATATATATTTATTTACTATTATTAAAAGCTTGATTTTTAACATCTTAAAAATAGCCGCTACAGCACCCAAGTCAATTATCTGTGCTGAAGCAGGAGGAAACTCAAAAGACTAAACATGTAATCCAACTACATGAGCTCCAATCCAACAATTGTAGTTTTTATAGGATGTATATATAGAAATATAAAAGTAAATTGCAACAAACTATCTTTTGGATAACAATTATTAATTTTGCCTTTGAAAATCATTTATTTAAAAATTTAAAAGCCCAATAGTTAAAAGAAAAGGCCTGTAACAAACATTCCATGAACATTACACTCTGAAAAATCTAAGATCCTAGCTTCTCGTATTGAGACAAAACCTTTTTCACATAAGGTAAGGCTATCAGCCATTGCATGATCTCAGACATTTGAATAATAAGCTGTGAAGTTGAAGTTGACTTGGAGACCCCAAGATGTTAAAGATGCCAGAGCTGTGGGATATCTGCTGAGGAAAGCTGCTAACAGGGAGTGGAACTAGCCCAAGAGAAATAAGTTTGTTGCAGTCAACAAGGATCTGAACGTCTGACATAGAGATGCAGAGTTCAGAGTTTGCTGAATTGTGGGTGTTTTTTTTTTTTTTTTTTTGGTCTTGTTTGGCGCAGTATTTTCTCACTATAATGTTTTAGATTCAGTCCTTTATCATCATGGCAGGAAGCATGCCAGCATGGTATTGGAGGAGCTGAGAGTTCTACATCTTGTTTCAAAGGCAAAGAGGAGAAGATAGGCCCACACATGACTAGGCAGAGGATCTCCAAGCCCATCTATACAGTGATATGCTTTCTCCAATAAGGCCACACCTACTACAACAAGGCCACACCTCCTATTAGTGCCATACCCTGGACTAAGCATATACTAACCACATTCCACTATCTGGTCCTCATAAACTTGTTCAAACACATGAGTCTATGGGAGATATACCTAAACATAGCAAATGAAAAACACATTTAGTCCAATTTCAAAAGTCCCCATAGTCTATAGAAGTCTCAACAAGATTAAAAGTACAAAATTTGAAGTCTTTTCTGAGATTCATTCAATCAGTTAACTGTAACCCCCTATAAAGTCAAAATCAAAAAATCAGATCACATACCTAAAACATCATAGGCTATACATTACCAACAATACACTGCCAATAGATAACTCCACATCAGAACAAAACCACTCTGTGGCCTCGCCAGTCTTGAGAGACTTATTTGAGATTTGTTACGATTTTGACCAAAACTTAGTAAAAGTTTACCTTTTTGCTACAATTAATCAAATAATAGTATAAACTCTATCCATGAAGTTACTGTTTAAATTACTTTGAAGAATAAATTATGTTCTAATATCCTGAACATATAATACTTAGTAACAATTTACATATGAATCATAAATTAATTTCAAAGATTCTTTTTTTTTTTTTTCCGAGACAGGGTTTCTCTGTGTAGCCCTGGCTGTCCTGGAACTTACTCTGTAGACCAGGCTGGCCTCTAACTCAGAAATCCACCTGCCTCTGCCTCCCAAGTACTGGGATTAAAGGTGTACACCACCACCACCCCGGCTAATTTCAAAAATTCTTAAAGCTCTCTGGCAACTCTATTTTTGTTGTTGCTTGATTTCAAAATAAAACTTATTCCTCAAAGATATCCTATCATTCAAATTTTAAATTAATTTTACTAGGCTCTTTCTTTTACACCCAACTTGTTATTTCATATCTGTTGCATGTAGTTTTAAAATACTACAGCCTTTTCCTGGGAAGAGCTGTACTTCCAGCCCCTCCCAGCTTCCCCTTTTACCCGCTTTAAGCTCCTGGAGGTGACTGTTCCACCAGCTTCCTTCTGAGATCCTTGAATTCATGGATAGAACACACACACATAGTTAATAATACCTTTATAATTTGCCTTCTTGGCACAATTTCTGGGTGCAGATATCTCCCACCTGAATAATCGTGCCCTTACCAATTTATCTCCATCTCTTCACCTGCTCTAAACGTAGTGGCTAGTCCCACCTAACTCCTGCCAAACATCCTTGGCCATGAGCCTGTAGTGGAGGCCACCAGCCCTAGTTCTCCCCAAGACCTCACATAATTGCTGCATTCTTCTTCCTCCAAAGCATGGCAGAACCCCCCCCTCCTTCCTTGCATCTCCTTTTCTTCCTGGGACCCAGAAGTCCCACCTGTGCTTTCTGACAAGTAATTGCCGCCCCACCCCTACCCCAGATTTCTTAAATCAAGAACCAATAGGGGAACAAGACCTTAGTATCAGAACCTCCCCTTAAACACATCAGACGGGGCGGGGTGGCGCACGCCTGTAATCCCAGCACTTGGGAGGCAGAGGCAGGCGGATTTCTGAGTTCAAGGCCAGCCTGGTCTACAGAGTGAGTTCCAGGACAGCCAGGACTACACACAGAGAAACCCTGTCTCACAAAACCAAAAAAAAAAAAAAAAAAAAAAAAAAAAAATCAGATGATTGGCCAAAGATGATTGGATCTGATGATTGATGCCTTTTGTAGAGAATTCCTTAATATCTAATTTAACTTTCAAACATTCTCTGTTACACTTTAAATCCTCTCTGGGTACTTGTAAACACCTAATATAAATGCTATGTAAATAGTTATTATGCTATATTGTTTAGAAAGCTGAGAGGTAGTCTGTAGATGTTCAATACAACCATAGATGTTTACTTTTTCTTTTTAATTTTGTTTTGTCTAATTTTTTAAGATGCATTTATTTTTATTATATGTCTGCATAAGTGCTTTGCTCGCATGTATGTCTGTGCACCACATACATTCCTCTTCTGCCTTTAGAGCTCAGAAGAGTGTGTCAAGTCCCCTAGAACTAGAGTTGTGGATGGTTGTAAGCCACCA
The DNA here is from genome assembly GCA_964023405.1 of Apodemus agrarius. Classification (NCBI taxonomy): domain Eukaryota; kingdom Metazoa; phylum Chordata; class Mammalia; order Rodentia; family Muridae; genus Apodemus; species Apodemus agrarius. The sequence continues at coordinate 67,043 of OZ030021.1, forward strand.
TATGGGTGCTAGAAATCAAACCTAAGTTCTCTGAAAGAACAAAAAATGCTCAATGGGTTACACTTACCCATCTCTTTGATCCATTTTATTTTTTGAAAAATGTTGATCAGTACTGGCAATGTACCTCAGTGGTAGAACTACCTGGCCTATGAGGACCCTGGGTTTGGGTTAAAAAAAAAAGAAAATTGGAAGATTGCTATGAGTTTAAGGTCAGCCGTGATTACAGATCCTGTCTCAACAACAACAACCACAAAATAAACAAAAGCAAGGATGAATAGGGATGTAGCCCAGTTGGTAGTGTTTGAGTGTTTGTTGCCAAACATTCCAAAAATAGCCATGTGTTAGATCCCCAGCACTACATAAACCAGATATAGGCACACATACACACACACACACACACACACACACACACACACACCCTCAAAACTCAGAGGTAGAAGCAAAAGGATCAGAGGTGGTGGTGGTGGTGGTGGTGATTTTTCAAAAGAGAATCAGAAATTTAAGGTTTGTGGTCAGGTCAGCCCCAAACATGAGATCATGTCTTAGGGGATAAAAGAAGAAACAAAAAATTTTGATTCTAAGTTGGTGAATTCTTCAGAGGTGAGCCCTCAGATACAAAGGACTGACTGACTACATAATCCAAAACATGTCTGGATTTCCAATGATCACATTTTTGTGTGTGTTTATTCTGTATTCATATAGTGCTTATCTGGTTTTCATGTTGGAGTTTTTGATCTACGAAAGGTCTTGAAAGGTCACCCAAAGGTGAAGTTGCAGGTGGGAATACTTATGCCAAGCCTTGAGAGTACAGCCCTGCAGGGAAGAGCTACTTCAGAGGGCAGGGCCCAGAGACAAAATCTGAATACTAGATTGTGGCTTTGTTCTAATCGACTTGCTTCATCTCCACAGGACAAATGAATGACTAAACCAAATGAAAGGGTAAGTCAAAGTAAATCCTTCCACATCCATGTTTCTGCAAAAAGATGCATATTAAAAGCAAAGCCAAACTTTATAAGCCTGGTGTGCATCTGACACTGGCCTGCAGTGTATATGTGTGATACAGCTGAGACCTCACAGGAAAACAATCCTGAATATTTGGGGGGGGGGTTAGGACAAACTTTCTAACTGTCTACCCTGTAAATCCCCTGTCATAGGACAAAGTTGTGGTCAGAGATAGCAAACGAGAAGCCTGTATTTCTAACCTAACTACCTTAAGGATCCATGTCTGTTTTCACTGGCCCATGTCTTCCCATTGAACTTAAAAAAGGCTTTCATACTAGTCCTAAAAGCTGTAAGTAGTCCTGCAATGGGCTAGAAAAGCTATTTCACATGACTCCTCATGTAGAATAAAGTAATGGCAGCTCTTCCCATCTACAGTCCCTATCTCAATAGGGTCTATCAGCCATAGAGCAAAAGTGTTCAGAAAAAGATTTCCAGAAATCAAAACTTGAGTTTGCCATGAAGAGTATCAAATTTGTAGGAATGAAGTGATGTACAGGAATCATAAATTAGGCAGACTTTAAAACAGGGGAGGACTGGGAATGTAGTTTAGTTGCTAGATAGTTTGCCTAGCTTGTATGCATAAAACTCTGAGTTTGAATCCCAGAAAATGCATAAATCTATTAGTCACAGTGGTGCACACTTGTCATGTCAGTGCTCAAGAGGCAGAAGCATCATTCTGAAACTTTATAGTCCTTGACTACTGTGGTGGTTTGAATGAGAAATGTTCAAGTATCTGTGTCCCCTATAGGCCATATACCCTTGATCCTCTTTCTTTATCCAAAAAGTTTTTTATACAGTCTCTAAGCATAATCACATCTCAGAGTTTGGAGACAGCACCTGATGTCCTTGTCAACTCTCTTGGTACCTTTGCAAGAGGGGTCACATTTTAGTATGCTTGGTTGACTATACATTATGCCAATGTTCATCTTTGTCACATGTGAAAGAGAATATAGAATGACTTAGATGGCCAAACTTCAGAAAGTAATATCCTTTTCAGAGAGCAAGCTTTGTGTTCCTGCCATCCCCAAAGGTTTGATCTTTAGAGAGGAAAACATCTTCTAGTTAAGATCAAAATAGACCCTTTTAGTAAATCACTATGAAATTTCTCAAGGTGCATTCCATACATTTGGCTTTCTCTGCTATGCAGAATCTGGGCATTTTTCTCTGGTGCTTAACCCTCCTTCCTGCTGCATAGTTTTTCATTGAATGCTAATTGATAGAAGCTCTTATCAGGAAGTTAAAGGCAGGGAGCTGGGTGTGGTAGCACCTATCTGTAATCTCAAATGGAGATCAACAAGAGATGCTTGGAGTTCAAGGCTACCTTAGGCTACATACTAAAAACCAGGACAGCCAATGCTACAAAGAAAGATCTTGTCTCGAATAAATCAAAACTAAACACAAAAACTTAAAAAACATGAAGACAGAGGCTGGCCCTTCTCTTTGAAAAATCTTTTCAGCTATAATGCTTCACAAATACAGTGAGCACTGGGAGTTTCTGGGGAGTGACAGAACACATGATTCTCCTGAGAGGTTAGAGATTGGATGTAAGTCACAGGCATCTGAATTTTATTTCCTAAGTGCTGGAGTCCAAGCCCAGGACCTTGGGCACACAGGGTGCGTCACCAATGGGACATATCCCTAGCTTTGCAAGTCCAGTATGAGGGAGGCTTTTGTGAGCCCATTCCTCAGCCCAGCAATCTCAAGAGAAAGCAACCACTTGCCATATGTGTTTTCCCCTATTCTCTCTCTCTCTCTCTCTCTCTCTCTCTGTGTGTGTGTGTGTGTGTGTGCACCTGTATGTTGATGTCCTTGCCTGTGTGTGTGCTTGTGGAAGTCACAGGTGAACATCAAACATTCTTTATCTTTCTCCACCTATTTTTTAAGATAGGGTGTCTTGCTGAACCTGAACCTTGTTATTTCAGGTGACCTTGTTAGCTTACAGGCGATTCTACTTGGCTCCTCCCAGGGACCTAGTAACAGCTTATATCATCACCTGCCACCACCATTAGGTAGCCATGTGTGGACTACCTATAAAAGGACTGCCAGCCACCCCAACTATCTTTCTCTGTTCCCATGTTTTTTCTCTTTCTTTGTTCCCAGCATTCTCTCTTTGCTCCTTTCTGTCTTTCTTGGTGCCTGCCCCTCCTTCTGTGCCCTCACAGTTCTACCCCACAACCATTGTCCCCCATCAGTCTGCCTGTCTGTATGTCCACTGTCTGCTTCTATACCTTTTCCAGGTCCTCAGTCTTTTCCCTTCCCCCAATCAGCCCCTTATACAAGATCTGTTGCATGGTATAATTACTCGGGGGCATACCTTGGCATGAGCCCACCAGGTACCTCTTTGAAACACTATATTTCATAATAGAATGGCTGGTCAATGAGTCTCAATGGTACTAAGATCTGCCTGCTTCTATTCTACGCCTGTGATGGTTTGTATATCCTCGGGAGTGGCACTATTAGGACATGTAGCCTTTGTTGGAGTATGTGTGTCGCTGTGGACATGGGCTTTAATACTCTCGTCCTAGCTTCTTGGAAGCCAGTATTTTGCTAGCAGCCTTCAGATGAAGATGTAGAACTCTCAGCTCCTCCTGCACCATACCTGCCTGCCTGCTGCCATATTCCTGCCCTTGATGATAATGGACTGAACCTCTGAAAGAGCCCCAATTAAATGTTGTCATTATAAGAGTTTCCTTGGGAGCTGGGCAGTGGTGGCGCACGCCTTTAATCCCAGCACTTGGGAGGCAGAGGCAGGCGGATTTCTGAGTTCGAGGCCAGCCTGGTCTATAAAGTGAGTTCCAGGACAGCCAGAGCTACACAGAGAAACCCTGTCTCAAAAAACAAAACAAAACAAACAAACAAACAAACAAACAAAAAAAGAGTTGCCTTGGCCAAGGTGTCCGTTCACAGCAGTAAAACCCTAACTAAGACAACCGCTAATACTCCAAGCTCTGTTTACAAAACATGTTCCTCACCTGGCTTTTATGTGGGTGCTGGGATCTGAACCTAAATCCTGTTTCTTCTGCAGCAATCATTTTACCCACTGAACCATTTCCCAAACCCCTCTCATGTTTCTTTGAATCTTAGCCACCCTATAGGACATAGTCCCAAGGATGCTATCCACTTTGCCTCAGATGATGGATGTTATTTAACGTCCTGTTAAAAAACAGGCAAACCATTATCCATTTTATATCATTCTCCACACTATTTTTGTCTCTCTCAAAACAGTGATCACCTTTTATTATGTGTCTTGTCCTGTAGATGCTTTCTAGAATGCCCTATCAAACCTTCCAGATTTCTAGATGTAGCTACTCTATATGACCCAAATTTGGCTGTCTACAGCACATAACTATGTATCTTGAGTATGTTAGTAATAATTATATAAACTATGTTTGCTGAACAAAGGGGTCTTTTTAAAAAATTTCAAGCATAGTACTAACATGATGAAGAAAGGCTGTTCTAGGAGATGGAATGCTAGGCTCAAAGCACCATATATGGGAATGTGTGGCGAGACCTAAACTGCCTAGCTGAAATAAAGGGAGAAATAAGAGGAGAAGAGAAATGAGTGGTGAATGGTGATGGGAACCATAGCAGTCGCTGGATCACTCTGACTGCCAGCTGGAAGGGAAGTGCAGAATGTCAGAGTTGGAGAGATGGCCATGATCCCTGCAGCACTCTCTCCTCCAGCATTCTATTCTTCTTCTTGGGCCTGGGTTCTCAGCTTCTCTTCTATAGATGTTCCATCAGTGAGCTCCTCTTTATCAGAGTCTGCAGGCTCATCCCCACAGTGAGCTGAGAAGATGCAGTATTCCATTTTCTGGTTTCTTTTCTTTTCTTCTTTCTTTCTTTTTTTTTTTTTTTTTTGGTTTTTGGTTTTTGGTTTTTCGAGACAGGGTTTCTCTGTATAGCCCTGGCTGTCCTGGAACTCACTCTGTAGACCAGGCTGGCCTCGAACTCAGAGATCCGCCTGTCTCTGCCTCCCAAGTGCTGGGATTAAAGGCATGCGCCACTACCACCCGGCCATTTTCTGGTTTCTTATCTGCCCTTTGTAGAGCCTGGAGCTGAAAAGGGGGTACATGGGTGGGCATAAGGAGACCATTGTAGGGTTATTGCTGCAATTCACATGTGCTGTGGTGGTCTTTTTGGGTGGTAGAAGTGCTAAGAAGGAAAGAAGTGAAGTTTGAGATAGTTATGTATTTATAGACAGGCTCTTGCTATACAGCTACATCCAGGCTAGTCTCAGATTCACTCTTGTAGCCTGGGCTGCCTTAAGCTCTAAAACTCTGCTGAAACACCACACAAAGGAACTTGAGATACACTTTAAAGGTAGAAGCAGAGCCAAGTAGAGATGTAAAGCCTGAAGGAAATGGAGGAATCAAGGGTGACTGGGCTTTATCAGCTGTGAAAAAGGAAACAGCAGCATAGGATAGGGTGAGATCTAGATGAGAGAATGCCTCCTTCAGGCTCTGGAAATGCAGCATGATTGCAGAGTTTGTCTGCTGTTTCTGGAGGGGAAGCTTGTGAACATCTATCCTAGAGACCCTGCTGTCCACCCTCTCTGAGGACTTCATACCATAGTTACCAGCATGCTCCAATCCTTTCTAACCACACTGCTCTTTCCCACCCTTTCCCTTCTCTCTCTGAGCCCCAACTCAATCCTCAGATTTCCTTTGCTCCAGAACTCTAGACAAGGGAAATTTTGGTCAGCTGACATCCTGTGGGGCTGGGGCAGGGGTTGCTTACAGTTTGTTAGTCATTGTGCTCAAAGAAGAAACAAAGGGGAAGAAATTAGATTTAAGGATCTCTTTCCTTTCCCTTCTATCTAGTATTAGGGGGTTGAAAGTGTGGACAAGGGTAGAAGAAAGAAGACCCCACCAAGTAGCGAAGACAAACTACAATACCCTCTTGATACTTTACAAAATGTGGGTAGACATCATATAGGGTTATATATTACTGAAGTTTAGTGATGGTGAGCATTCTTTCTTGTGTCAGTTTTGTGTGGAGGTAGGTGTATTTGTGCCAAGGCACTCATGTGGAAGTTGGTGAACAACTTTCAGGAGTCTGTCCTAGCCTTCCCACTGTGTCTTTGAGGCAAGAGCCTCTTGTTTCTGTGGCTGCTTATGTCAGGATAAGTGGCTAACAAGCTTCCAGGCGATTGTTTTCCATAGGAGTGCTGGGATCACAGGCTTTCACTGTGGCATCCAACTTTTACATGGGTTTTTGGGTCAAACTTAGATCATGTTTAGCAAATGCTTTAGCCCCAGCTCTTGACTGACCCTTTGCCTACCTTCTTTGGAGACATCCATTCTTTTCACTCTCTTTCTTTCCTAGCATGAAGTATTGAACACAGTGTTCACACATGCTAGGGATAAGCTTAGTAGTTTACATCTCCACCCTCCCAGTTTCATATTTTAAACAATTTTTGTGTATTTGTATGTGTGGCATATTATATGTATGCAGTGCCTAAAGAAGGACTTCGATGCTCTGGAACTGGAGTTCCAGGGAGTCCTGAGCCACCTGATGTGGGTGCTGGAAACCTATTCTGGGTCCTCTGCAAAACCAGCCAGGTTTCTTAACTACTGAATCTCCTCATGTTCCCAGCCTCCTTTGTTATTATGAAATAAGTCTCATTCTGCACTCAGGCTGGACTTGAATTTATAGGAATCCTCCTCTCTTAGTTCCCTGAGTGCTAGAACTGAAAGTGTGAACCACTATAATTGGCTTTATTTATTTATTCCTTTCTTTCCTTTAGCTTTTAGTTTGAGATAGGATTTTACTATATTGGACAGGCTGAACTTGAACTTGCACTCTTCCTGCCTTTACCCCAGACTCCATAGTAAATGGAATTGCAGGCCTGTGCCACTGGGCCTGGCAAGAACTTTTGTTGTTGTTAATTTTTGTCTTCTTTAAAAATTTACTTCATTTTTGATTATGTGTATTCATGTTTCTTTATGTGGGTATATACATTGGAATGTGGTTGTCTGCCAAAGCCAGGAGAACTGTGAACAAAACTCTGGTCCTCTGCAAAAGCAGTATTTGTTCTTAACCATTGAGCCATCTCTACAGTATTGACAAGAGTTCTTCATATATTCTAGATATTAATCCCTTCAGACATGTGGTTTGCACATATCTTTTTTCCCCTTTTTTTGGGTGTGTGTGTGCAGGATCTCGGACAGCCTTGAACTGGTTTTATAGCTGAGATGGCCATGAAGTTGTAAGCCTTCTGCCCCCACCTCTGTGAGTGCTGGTGTTTCTTTCTTTCTTTTTTTATTGGATATTTTCCTTATTTACATTTTAAATGTTACCCCTCTCCTGGTTTCCCACCCTGAATCCCCTTATCCCATCCCTCCTCCCCCTGCTTCTATGAAAGTGTTCCCCCATCCACCCACCCCCTCTCCCCTCTCTGACATGGCATTCTCCTACACTAGGGCATTGAACCTTCATAAGACCAAGGGCCTCTCCTTCCATTGATGCCCTAGTGTATGCCCAAGACCACACTCTGCGAGATATGCAGCTGGAGCCATGGGTCCCTCCATGTATACTCTTTGGTTTAGTCTCTGGGAGATCTGGTTGGTTGATATTGTTGTTCTTCCTATTGGGTTGCAAACCCCTTCAGCCTCTAACTCCTCTGTTGGGGACCCTGTGGTTGGCTCTGAGCATCCACCTCTGTATTTGTCAGCTCTGGCAGAGCATCTCAGGAGACAACTATTTCAGACTCCTGTCACCATGCACTTCTTGGCATCCACAATAGTGTCTGGGTTTGGTGACTGTATACAGGATGGACCCCAGGTGGGGCACTCTCTGGGTGGCCTTTCCTTCAGTCTCTGCTCTACATTTTGTCTCTGAATTTCCTTCCATATTTTGTTTTCCCTTCTAAGAAAGACTGAAGCTTCCACACTTTGGTCTTCTTTCTTCTTGAGCTTCATGTGGTCTGTGAATTGTATCTTGGATATTCCAAGCTTTTGGGCTAATATCCACTTATCAGGGAGTGCATACCATGTGTGCTCTTTTGTGATTGGGTTACCTCACTCAGGATGATATTTTCTAGTTCCATCCATTTGCCTAATAATTTCATGAAGTCTTTTTTTTTCTTTTGGTTTTTTGAGACAGGGTTTCTCTTTGTAGTCCTGGCTATCCTGGAACTCACTCTGTAGACCAGGCTGGCCTCGAACTCAGAAATCTGCCTGCCTCTGCCTCCCAAGTGCTGGGATTACAGGTGTGCGCCACCACGCCCGGCTTAAGTCATTGTTTTTAATAGCTGAGTAGTACTCCATTGTGTAAATGTACCACATTTTCTGTATCCATTCCTCTGTTGAAGGACACTGGATTCTTTCTGGCTTCTGGCTATTATATATAAAGCTTCTATGAATGTAGTGGAGCATGTGTCCTTATTACATGTTGGAGCATCTTTTGGGTATATGCCCAGGAGTGGTATGGCTGGGTCCTCAATTCCTATGTCCATTTTCTGAGGAACCACCAGACTGATTACCAGAGTGATTGTCCCAGTTTTTCCTGGTGTTAGGGCAGATGTTGTTGCCTCCTCACCTGTGATCCAAGATGTTTTAGAGCCGAGTGCTAGTGTTTCAATGAGGAAACACTTTACTGACTGAGATAAATCAGCTGGTCACCCCTGAACTCTTGGAAACATCCTTTGGGGCACACACGTTGACTTTAAATACAATTTACCAAATATTCTCTTGTATTATGAAGTAGCAAGAAAAATAATTTTATGGCTGGTGGTCACTACAGCATGAGGAACTGCATTAAAGGGTCATAGTATTAGGAAGGCTTGAGAATAGCTCCCTCCTAGACCCTCCTAGCCCTGAAGTAGAAAAGGGTGGTGAGATGTGGAATGGCTTTGAGGATAGCCTTCAGTGTTTCTTTTTCTTCATTAGAAATGTCCAAGTGTTTTCCTTATGTTAAAAAAAAGATCTTAAAATGAAGAGTAAGTATGACATGTTTTTGCATGCATTTCATTTCTGGGTACTGCCTTTTGCTAGAGCAAGGCGGCCCTTATTTATCATGAACTAGTGGGTTGCTTACCTAGAGCTACCAGGTCTAAGCAATCCAAATACCTTCAGTCCTTATCTGGTAGTGTTTTGGCGCTTTTTAGCAAGTGAGTGAATGGCTGAGGAGAGTTCCTCTACCCCAACATTCCCACACACTAGTTTATGTTGTTAGGCAATAAAGCACCCAGACTTTCCTAAATAAATAGACCCCTAAGCCCACATGATTATTGTTAAAGGAACTTAAGAAGTATCTCATCAAGGCCTTTAATGGTGTTAAAACAAGAGTCAACCTGATAGTTGGGGGTTGGGATGTGGTAGAATAAATTTTCCAGCCATAAGGAGGTGCTGTTTTGGAAAAATTAAAACAAACAAACAACAACCCATCTCTGGAAGATCCTAACTTTAAAGTTGTAATCTTGTCTGCGTTCTGTAGGGTCTTTGTCTGTCTGGTGGTGATCCGGGGTTCTTAGAGCGCTCTGCGGTGCTTTTCAGCCAACACCAGTTTACACAGGCGCTTGCCAACTTGAACCTCGAGGACCTCTATGCTCCTAGAGTTATTTGACAAAAGGACGACTTTAGTGTAGCCTCACTGCTCCCCAACTTTCTGCCCAACACTCTGCAGATGGTCTGCGTTCTAGAAACAAGCCTAGCAAGCAGTGCTTTCCGCGCACGCGGAGGGTGAAGCGCGGGCTTCCCGAGAGAGGGGTTCTACGGATTCCTCTAGAATGCAGGTTGGGCTGGAGGAAGAGGGACCCACGATGGTGAGGGCCGGGAGAGCGGCCGAGGGCGGAGCGAAGGTTGCGGAGGGGCGTGGGCGAGGCCAGCCAGGCGGCCAGGGGGAGGGGCGCAAGGGGGAGCGGCGCCTCCCCCCCCCCTGGTGAACGGCGCGCTTCGGCCCCGCGGCAGCAGAGTACTGAACGGGGCGCTAGGGTTGGAACGCAGAAGGCTGCCATGGGCGTGCAGTGAGCGACACTGGTGCGACTTGTCCGGGCGGAGCGTGTCCTCGGTCACCATGAAAGGTAAGGCGGCAGCCGGCTTTGGGGCTCATGGAAGGTCGGCGGAGGTGTAGCCCGGGCGCTCGGGTCGCCCGGACTCGAGGGTCACTGCGCCCGCACAGCCGGAGCCCTCGAGGCTGGGGTTGGGAAGTGCTCAGGCGCTCTCCTTTTCGTCGGTCTTCTCAGTCCTTTAGAAATTCCAAATCGTTGTTTACGGATTTCAGTTTCCAACTTTGTAATTGAAAAAACATGCGGAGGAGAGTTAGGGATCATCATTCTTCCGAGTGGGTTTGTCGCGCTTGCCACTCTCCCTCGCCCGATGACCCTTCCGCGGTCCCAGACGTCACACTGCCATAGGCCGGCTGTTTTCCCGGGACTCGGGATGTCCTCGGTGCGCGCGCGGCACATCTGGCAACGATTAGGTGCCCGCGGAGTTCAGCTGGCTAGGAAAGTGCGTTTGGCATCTCTCTCCATCGTATCCACTGACTGGAAAATAACTGCTCCTTTCCCTGCGCCCGCCCAGGGAATAGTTGTCCCCACGTGTGCCCAGGGGTTGCCACAAATCTTGCTGATATTAGTCCCCTAGGTGGTGTCCTCTGCAGGCGAGTTTATTGAAGTGTCAGATTTTATCTTGCTTTTTAAAAGAATCTGGAGACGACGGCCCTGGGGGCGGGAAGGGGGGGGGAACCTTCGGTGTAGTGGAAGCACGAGGATTTGACAACAGAACCTTGATTTATGTGGGAGATAAATAATTACAGTCGGACTATCGGGGGCGGGGGGCGTCGTTAAAGAATGAGCGGGAGTAGTGTTTACGCAAGGCTGGAGTTCCGGGTTTGGGGCTGGGGTAAAACGTTTCATTCCCTACTTGGTTCTGAGATGAATGCGAAATGACTTCCGAGTTTCCAGCCGCTCCAGACTACGCGATGCGATCACTTAGGCTGAGGAGGGCGCCCTGGGAGCCCCAGGAACTTGGAAAGTAACTTCGCTCCCGGAGGTTCGTGCTGATCGTGGAGATCCTGGTCCTGTGGAAGCAATCGCCTTCCAAAGGCGCTGCTGTGTCTCCACTGGAGGGAACTCCTGCAAGGAACGCGACTGTGAGCCAGGTGCTAAGAGGCTTGTCCCAAGGAAAAGATACTCCGAGCAGGCCACAACTTTCAGACTCGTTCTCGGTTTGCCTTGGCCTTATATAAAACTTAGAAAACATGCATGTTTCTTAGAGTTCCCCTCAGCCCCCAAAGCGGGAATTGAAATTAGGCCCTCTCTCACAGAACTACATCCGTTACTTTTCTCCGCTTTTTAATTTAAGATAGAAAGATAGCGTCTCACTAAGGTATTCAGGCAGATCTAGAGCCTGCAAGCGCAGGCGGTGAACTTGGAAACTACCTGACTCAGCCTCCCAAGTAGTTGGAGCTACAGTACCTTATGTACCTTATGACTTATTGCCAGTAGTTAAGTCTAGCAGTTTCTCAATTCTTGGCAAGACAACCCCGCCCCCAACACCACCCCAGGCATGCCATCAATTCCAGCTTTGGAATGTGAAACCCTGCTACTGGTTTTAAATGCATTTTGGGTGAGACTTAATAACTCACTGGGGACCAGATTGGAAGTTCATAATTTACCTCTTGTGGTCTTAGCCCATTAGCCCTCATCACTTTCTTCTGTCAGGGAGACTGGATCCAGGGACTGGTGAATCTTTATGTAGGCTAGTTGAAGGCCTGTTTTGTTTTATTTAATTAGTTAATTAATTAGAGATGTTTACTCCATAACCTAAGCTGGCTCCTGATCCTTTTATCTCAACCTCTCTAGTGTTAAGATAACAGGCCTGTCACCGTACCCTACTCGAAGAACTCATTTAATTAATAGCAACAGTGTCTTATGTAGCCCAGGCTTCCATACCTTTCAATCTTCCTAGCTCACCTCCTGAATTCTGGGATTACAGGTGCTGTGCCTGAAACATTAGGTCCAGCTAAAATTTTGACGGTTTAGTGTTTTGTTTTGTTTTTTTTTTTTTTTTTTTTGTTTTTTTGTTTTTTAAAGCAGTGCTGAGAATTGAACTCAGGCCCTCCCTGCCCAGTGTAATTATTCTGATATACCTAGCCATAAGTAGTAATTAACTCAACAACAGGATCCTTGGGATCCCGATTATGTTATATGGTTCTTAATTCTTTTACCTTCATTGGAATTTGACTTTTCTACTCCGGAGATTGAGGCAGGAGGATTGGTAGGAACTGCAGTGAGTACTTGCTGGTCAGGACTACACTTTTTTTTTTTCCCTTTTAAAATGTCCTAAGTGATGAAAATAGTAAGATTGTTTAATGCTTAAACACTGTGGTCAGTCTTCTGTAGTCACCAGCTCTATATCTGAAGACTCAACTGAGGATTGAAAATAATTGGGAAAAAAGTTTGTGTTGTACAGGTACAGACATTTATCATTTTTATTTCCTAAACGACAGTGTAGCAACTACATATGCAATACTGATTTTGTATTATACATTGTTAAGTCATTTAAAGCTGGTTTAAAGCATATGGAGGAAGTTATAGAAAGTACTGTGGCTAGTTTGTTGTTTGTCTTGACTCAGACTCTAGCCCTCACACTCAAGATGACCCTCTTACATCAGCATTGAGGATGCTAGGACTATAGGTGTGCTCTACCATGCCTGCTGTATTGTTTATTCATTGTGATGTTAGGACTTGAACCTAGTACTTCCCACATTTTAAACATGTTTTCAGTCATTGAGCCATAGACATAGCCTGGAACCATTTTGTAAGAGGAGCATAAACCCTGTAATTTGATGCTGTTTGGGGTGTTATTCTTTGAAAACAGTGTCTGGCTGCTGAAGAAATCAACTTTAGCCTTCTTTAATTAAACAAGCTCTGGGGATTATCAAAATCAGAACTTATCTAGATGAAGCAAGCATTTTTAGGATATTTGTTTTTCTAATTCTGATGCTTAAATCTTGGTCATAGTCTCTTCAGTAACCCCATTCTGTATTGTCCAGTCTGCTATGACTCAGAGCAACACCTATCTGTTGCATTTAGCAAACATCTGTCTCTGCTCTCTTGCTTTCATCCCAGGAGTCTCAAGTATCAAAATAATGAAATCATTCTCTATTTCCAGAAGAAAATCTCTTAATCCTTGTTCAGCCAATCAATCTCCCAAACTGAATAAAATATAGTTTTGTGTGTGTGTGTGTGTGTGTGTGTGTGTGTGTGTGTGTTTTAGTTTGTTTCCAACTTTATTTTCAGTTATCTTATATGGCCATAAATCTCGTGGTTTTGGATAGTCACATTCTTTATGGAAGGAATCTGACTCCTTTGGAGTTAGGTGTGTCATTACTAAATTGCATTCCTGGTTCTGAATGCTGAAAATATTGATGAGTTTCCAAACCAGTACCACATGAGATTACAGAGGTCGAAACCATGATTCTCATTTGTCCCAAAGAAGTTGTACAGTCAAATGAGTATTTGGGAGGCTGGGATATAGTTAGCAGCAGAATCCTTACTTAGAATGCCTTTTTAATCTCCTGCAAGACAAACTTAATATGCGATGGTTCTCAAGGTAGAAGTAGAAGGATTGGAAGTTCTGTTCACCCTATGCTATGCAGGCAGTTTGAGGCCAGCTTGGGCTTCTGAGACCTTATCTCCAAAAATAAAAATAAAAAATAGCAGGCAACACAATTTATCCACTGACTTCTTCACATAAACATTTGTGAAACACTGCTTGGCAATAATATTTTACCTGTGCACTGCTCAGTCTATTTCTGCCTCCATCAATTTTCTCCCACACTCAGTCAGCTTGCTTTCTCAGTGAATCTCAAAGATTCTTGTGCTGAGTGGGATGAGCAAATCAGCCTATAAAGGTAAACTTCATGTAATACAAGGCCTAGTAGCCCTGTTTTATGCAGGAAAGTAGAAATGTAGTGAGGTCTCTTTTCTTTTGCTAGTTGGGCATTCAAGCTGCCCTTCTTTTGCAAAGCTAATTTATAACTTAATTATGCTTTTGACTTTTCCTTAGTTTAGGGATACTTGGCATTTTTTTTTTTTTTGGATTTGGTTTTTTTCAAGACAGGGTTTCCCTATATAGTCCTGGCTGTCCTGGAACTCACTCTGTAGACCAGGCTAGCCTCAAACTCAGAAATCCTCCTTTCTCTGCCTCCCAGAGTGCTGGGATTACAGGCATGCACCACCACCGCCTGGCTAATACTTGGCATTCTTAAGCTATGGTTTAATTATTGTTAAGTATAGATGTTCCCTGTGGTCTACCATACAATTTCCCCCATGTACTAGTTGGTTTTGTGTATCAACTTGACACAGGCTGGAGTTATCACAGAGAAAGGAGCTTCAGTTGGGGAAGTGCCTCCATGAGATCCAACTGTAGGGCATTTTCTCAATTAGTGATCAAGGGGGGAGGGCCCATTGTGGGTGGTGCCATCCCTGGGCTGATATTCTTGGGTTCTATAAGAGAGCAGGCTGAGCAAGCCAGAGGAAGCAAGCCAGTAAGAAACATCCCCCCATGGTCTCTGCATCAGCTCCTGTTTCCTGACTTGCTTGAGTTCAGTCCTGACCTCCTTTGGTGATGAACAGCTGTGTGGAAGTGTAAGTGGAATAAACCCTTTCCTCCCCAACTTGCTTCTTGGCATTGATGTTTGTGCAGGAATAGAAACCCGGACTAAGACAAATTGGTACCAGCGTAGTGGTGTATTCCTTGTGATAACCTGACCATGTTTTGTGGAGGACTGTGGAAGGACTTTGGAACTTTGAGCTAGAAGAGCCATTAGGATGTTAAGAGCTCTGTGGAAAGTTCTGTAGGAGCTTGGAAGATAATGTTAAGAACAGTGCAGAAGATGGAGGCCTGGCTTGTGAAATTTCAGAGGAAAGATCAAAGACTCTTATCAAGGCCATGTTTTGATTGTGAAGATTCTGTGGTTTTGGTTAGCTGGGGCTGAAGAATCAGCTGTGATTAACAAGATACCAGAACCGCTAAAGCAAACCTTTGTGTTACTGGGACTATTGATGTTGGTTAGCTGGAGCTAAGAAATTAGCGGTGATTAAGAAAGAAGAGACCAGCATCACTGAGGTGAAGTCTTCTGGGAAGTGTCTTCTGATAGCCCAGAAGCTGTGTTCCAAAGATAGCCACGGTTGTACTTTGTGGCTGGACTTGTTACTGTGTAATAGTCACCCAAGTGGTACTGGTTTTGAAGGCATGAAGGGGTCATGAACAGCTGAGGCTTGGCACTGTGAGAGGCCGTGGGAGGCCATTGGTGAAGGTGCAACCTCAGTTGCAATTAATGGCTCAGGAATGAAGGGATCATGCATAGGAGTTGAGGCTTGGCACCATGAAAAGAGCCTATGAGAGGCTATTGGTGAAGCCTAGTTACAGCTGAAGACAGCAGTGTTTTGGAGTTGCCAGTGCCATGCGATGACTACCAAGAACAGCAGCAGCAGTGGAGTACAGTCAACTGTAGCCTAGAAGACAAGGTGTGTGCTACAAATGGCAGAGCTGGAGAAGTGACCCAAGCCCTTGGAGGAGCCCGGAAGATCATGAGTTGGATCCCAGACATTGAAGCATTGGAGTCTGAGTTTTGCTTTTGATTATGACTGTGCCCTGATATTTTTCCCTCTTGAAGGAAGAAAGTATTTTAGTGGAGCCCACAGTTAAGAGACTGAATTTTTAAAAGACTTTGAATTTTAAAAGGTACTGTATATTTTAAAAGGATTGAACTTTTAATATGTAAAGACTGTGGGACTTTTAAAGTTATTTAGATCTTGGGGATGAATAAGAAAGTAAGGGTTGAGGCTTAATAGTGATGTGTTTGTGTGACAAGTTGACAAGGAGTCAATTGTACTGGTTGGTTTTGTGTGTCAACTTGACACAGGCTGGAGTTATCACAGAGAAAGGAGCTTCAGCTGGGGAAGTGCCTCCATGAGATCCAGCTGTGGGGCATTTTCTCAATTAGTGATCAAGTGGGGAGGGCCCCTTGTGGGTGGTGCCATCTCTGGGCTGGTATTCTTGGGTCCTATAAGAGAACAGGCTGAGCAAACCAGGGAAAGCAAGCCAGTGGAAGCAAGCCAGTAAGAAACATCCCTCCATGGTCTCTGTATCAGCACCTGCTTCCTGACATGCTTGAGTTCCAGTCCTGACTTCTTTTAGTGATGAACAACAGCATGGAAGTAACCCTTCCCTCCCCAACTTGCTTCTTGGTCATGATGTTTGTGCAGGAATAGAAACCCTGACTAAGACACCCCATGATTTCCATGTTTTCCCTTGCCCCAGGCCCCCAGCTTTTTGCCCTGGTGGCTCATCATCAATGATGGTATGGCAGGAATGGTATCTTTACAGCTGGGCTACAACCAGGTGTCTAATTTTCTAATAAATGCCTATTCTCATAGCCTTTAAAGTATTAGCTTTCAAGTGGGAAAACAGATCTTCAAGTTTAGTCACAGGAAAAGTATATTTGGCCTTGGGTAAACCTGGCATTGTGGATCATCCCTCTTGGTGGCAAATCTGACACAGGCTTGGAGAAAGAGGTGAGGTTCCTGGAGAGGAAGCTCAGGGTGGTGGCAAACTAGCTTTCCTAACAGGCAGTGTGTGCCATCACAAGGCACAGGCTATTTTAGCTTTCAGAGACTTGACTGTGGCTACAATGTAGGAGGACAGGGAACAGGGTCCTAAGTTGGAAAATAAATACCAAGGATATTGCCCTATCGTATACATTTCTGGTGGAGTAAGTAATATCCCCCAGTTGTCTGTATGTCTGTCTTCCTTCCTTCCAGTTGTTTTTTTGAGGCATTGTTTCTCTGTGTAGCATTAACTGTCCCAGAACTTGCTCTGTAAACCTGGCAGGGCTTGAATTCAAGTGCTGGGACAAAAGGCACACACCACCACTGCCTGGCTTTTATTTTTCTTGTTAGTAAAATCTATTGTTTCTTGGGCGCCAACCATGGCAGTCATTATTTGTTGCAGGTTAATAACTATTCTCACTTATTATTTGCAGACAGGCTCGGAGAGATTGCCCTTTTAGGTCAAGGGCCCCAAGTGGTCAATGGGAAGCAGTATTCAAACTTACAGTCTGAATGAAATCAGCAGCGTCTTCATGATATTATGTTGGTCAGTTCTTTGCTTCTACTTTTTGAATCTCAAGCATTGAACTCAGGTTGACAGACTTGGTGACTTTTTCCCACTGAGCTATCTCAGTGGCCCCTGAAGGGACAGATTTTAAAAGCTGCTCAGGTGTGGTAGACATTCTGTTTAGAAATGGTTTCATTTGTTACTGCTGACAAAACATTTTCTAATCACACCATCAACCCAACACTTTCAATCAAGCAGTGATTTGATTTCTACTTAAACAGGTGTGTCGTTTGAAGAGCCAAAACTAATATAGTATTTTGAAAAGACTCTGCTGGTTGCTTAAGGAACATTTTTTAATTACATAGCAGTGAAAGCCAAAGTAAGCAGAAATTAGTAATTCCACGTTTAAGATCTCAAGGGTACTGGGTTAAGAGTAACCCCAGAATTTATCATAAAAATATTTAATTACTACTCTTAAAAATAGAATTGTGGTATTCAACATGGAGGGAAGTTTTAATTAAGCATACTTATTGGACTTGGTATTTTAAATAAGGCTCCTATGTTTCCTAAATGCCTTGATATCATAACTAACTCAGTGTCTCAGGAAGCAATGCTCATCACCTAAGAGGCTGGCAGTTTGGCATGCTGTGTAAAAAGTAGCATTTGGATCTACTGCCATATGAGCATTTCTTTGACCTTTTTTGTAGGATGGTGCTGTTGGGAAACTGGCTGTTTTTGTTGTTGTTTTTTAAAAAAAGGTTTATTTTATGTATGTGAGTACACTGTAGCTATCTTCAGACACACCAGAAGAGGGCATCAGGTGCCATTACAGATAGTAGTGAGCCACCATGTGGTTGCTGAGAATTGAACTCAGGACTTCTGGAAGAGCAGTCAGTGCTCTTAATTGCTGAGCCATCTTTTCAGTCCAAAACTGGCTGTTAATAAGTGATTTATTATTTGAAGGTTAAGACAACCAACTTGAAAGTAGATGGATGATCCATGCTTTAAAAGGTTATCAACTCATGAAGCATAATTATGTTGAGCTAGCTGAAGAATTCGACCTGGCAGTTTCTGGATGGCCACAGAGTGTGGACTAAGAAACCAGAGTGAGTGCCTAGTGAATACAAAAAAGGTATTTAACCATCTAGGGCCTTGGATTGTTTGTGAAATTAGAGCAGTAATTGCTTTCTACCCAAGAGAACTGTTTTGAGGATAAAGCATGTCAGTGTAGATCAGTTGTTCAGAATAGTGTCTAGCGTTCAGAACTTACTGTTGTAGTCACTGTAATAGAAGACTGTATTGTTGTAATCTTCAAACAGTAATTTAATTCCTGGTTATGAAACCTTTATATTATTTTAATCGAGTGATACAGTTAGGACCTTGAAGGCAAGTCCTCTCAGTAATTTTCTAATTACAGATGTGTTGAAACTGCCCTAGGGAAGGAGTGAGTTCTCTATGGGAAGCTGTGTTGGTACTGTGCCCTGTTCAGATGCTGTAGCTCTTTCCACTGTCATTCTTGTGATGATATCAGAATCAGACCTACCCAAAATACAGAGTCACACAGGGAACTTGTCATTGGGTAATTGCATAATTTCCCTCTTGATAAAATAGTGGTAGAAAATGTATTTAATTTACCCAAGAACAAAAATTTCCCATGGGTCTGATGATGACA
Organism: Apodemus agrarius; assembly: GCA_964023405.1. Classification (NCBI taxonomy): domain Eukaryota; kingdom Metazoa; phylum Chordata; class Mammalia; order Rodentia; family Muridae; genus Apodemus; species Apodemus agrarius. The sequence goes on from OZ030021.1 coordinate 85,787, forward strand.
GAATATATTTTTACCAAGTTTAAAGCATTCTTTGCTTCATTACTTGCTTTTCTCTTTCCTTATTTTTTCTTCCTTCCTTCCTTCCTTCCTTCCTTCCTTCCTTCCTTCCTTCCTTCCTCCCTTCCTTCCTTCCTTCCTATGGGCTGTGCATGCGTATATGCATTCATATAACACACAGGCCATACATGTCAAAATCAGAGGGCAACTTGTAGGATTCATTTCTCTCCATCTACAATATGTGCAGAGCTTAGTGAACCCAACAGTTGACCCTGATAATTTTAGGACTCAGGTTTTAGTTCCATTGACCTGATGTCATAATGTTTTTAATGACATGTTTTCAAATTCAGTGTCTAGTCATTTTTTTTTCTGTTACAATTTTTTTGTTTTGTTTTCATTTTTTTGAGACAAGGTTTCTCTATGTAGCTCTGGCTGTCCTGGAACTAGCTCTGTAAACAAGGCTGTCTTGGAACTCAGAGACTTGCCTGCCACTGCATTCTGAATGCAGGGATTAAAAGTATCACCACCCAACTCCAATGTCCAGTTTGTTTGTTTGTTTGTTTGTTTGTTTGTTTATTTAATATATATGGGTACACTGTTGATGTCTTCAGGCACACCAGAAGAGGGCATCAGACTCCATTACAGATGGTCATAAGCCACCATGTGGTTGCTGGGAATTGAACTCAGGACCTCTGGAAGAGCAGTCAGTGCTCTTAACCATTGAGCCATCTCTCTAGCCCCCAATGTCCAGTTTTATTCCATATTTCTTTGTTACTTTTCTACTGTTGTGACAAAGCACCATGACCAATGCAAATGATGAAAGAAAGCTTTTACTTGAGCGGCAAAGTCAGGTGGATCATCTCTGGGTTCAAGGCCAACCTGGTCTACAGACCGTGTTCCAAGCCAGCCAGGGCTAAACAGAGAAAACATCCTGAGAGGGTGAGGAGTGAGAAGAGAAAGCAAGCAAACAACTATTATATTAGGTTTATAGTTTCAGAGGGCTATGACAAAGCAAAAATGTGGTAACAAGAACAGCTGAGAGCTCACATCTTGATTCACAAGCAGAAGGCAGAGAGAACACCAGGAATGGTACTAGGCTTTTGAAACCTCCCCAAGAGATACACCTCCTCCAATAAGGATATACTTCCTAATCCTTTCAAGACAGTTCTAACAACTGGAGACCAACTATTTAAATATATGAGTTTATGGGGGGACATTTTCATTCAAACTACCACACCTTCCCCAAATTGCTTCTGTCGGGTATTTTGTTACAGCAGTAAGGATATGACCTCCAAGAAATCACAATCACAACATGTATTAAGACATATCTATGTCTAATAAGTTTTTAACCATATGACATTGTAGCAGTGTCAATTATCCATTAAGATTTATATTTTTTATTTATAGTTGGGCTACCAAGTCTTAACTGGTTTCCAGTTTTTGTTATTTTTACTGGTGGTACTTAGGATCATACTAAGGAGCCTGAACATGCTAGGCAAATGCTCTGCCATTGAACTACACTCCTAGCTCCAGTTGGGATTTTTGTTGTTGTTGTTGTTGGGTTTGTTTTTGCCTGATTAAATATTTGGTATATACTTTCAGTGCAAGTCAATGTAGAAATATATAACATGAATGAAGCTCATCCCCAAAGAACTTGCAGGGAGGTGGGCAAGATTAAGACATTGCATAAGCAACTGTAACTATGGGTAGGAGGTAGGACATGCCATAGGTGAGGATTAGGATGTCAGGTTAGGGACAGGGATATTTTCTTTTGGAGGACAGATTTGAACTGATTGATAAAATAATGATAGAAAATACATTTAATTTACTCAAGAACAAAAGTTTTCCCATGGGTCCAATGATGATGACAGAATATATTTTTAAAAAGTTTAAGCAAGCTTTCTTTGTTTTCTTTCTCTCCATGTGAGTGTGCATGCATACATGTGTATAATACACAGGCTGTGGCATGTATGTTAAAATCAGAGGGCAACTCTCCCTATGGCGGGGGACCTGAAAGGAAAAAAAAAAGCTGGCCATGGTAGCACACTTTTTAATGCCAGCACCTGGGAGGTAGAGGTAGGTCTCTGTTAGTTTAAAGCCATCCTAGTGTCCTGAGTTCCAGGATAACCAGGGAGACTTAGAGAGACCCTGTCTCAAAAAAAAAAAAAAAAAAAAAGAGGAGGAGGAAATATCAGCTTTTACCTCTTGGTGCCTCCTGCCTGGTAACTGCTGAGTGACCATGCCTTCCCACTATGGTGGACAGTATCCTCAAACCATGACTCAAATAGACCCTTACTTAAACCTTTGATTAAAAAAAGTGGCTAATACAATGTCAATTGAAGAAAATGTCTTCAAAGAAAAGTAGAGGATGAAATCGGGCTACTGTGATATCAAGTATGATATTCTAGGCATAAGATCAAATTCAAAGTTCTCTTAGGACCTGGTGGTATGACCATCTATCCCATCTACTACACTAAGGGAGAAGGATCACAAGTTCAAGGCCACTCTAGGCAATTTAGTGAAAGTGGGTCTGCCATTCCACTTGTAGAGTGCTTGCCAAGAATATATGTGCTCATAAGAGGAATTAGAAGCACTTCCCCCACAAAAGTTTCACCAACCTTGATAATTGTTTTGAATGTTGCTTTAATATAACTTAAAATCTAAACTTTAATTTCAAAACAATAAATACTTTGGACAAGCAATACTCTCTACAAATAATTTTTGGAGGATTTCATACATAAGCATTTATATCATTTCCATCTTCCCTCTTCCCCCTCCAACTTCTCTCACATCCTCCTATTCACTCTCCAATTCATAGCATCTTTTAAAATTATTGTTATACACACATATACCATACATAATATCCCATTTAGTGTTGCTCATATTTCCTTATGTGTTTAGGGCTAGCCACTTGGGATTCAATAACTCATCCTTGGAGAAAACTGGTTTTCCATTCTCAATAGCCATTGACTACCTATAGCTCTCAACTAGGAATGGGGCCTTGTGAAGTTTTTTTCACATCTATATTGGCATGTCTACTGATGATGTCATTGTCCAGGTCTTGTTTAAGTAGCCATATTGTTAAGATTTCATGGGTTCAGCTTTCCTGTTATGTCTAGAAGACACTGTCTCAGAGCAGACATCTTGGTCCCTTCCTCTCCTGTGATGTTCCCAGGCTGTGCTATAGAGGTAATAACTGAGGTTGGGCACCCTAGAGTCACTTATTCTCTGCATTTTGACCAGTATGGGTTGCTATAATCGTCTGCATCACCACAAAAAGAAGCTTCTTCAAGGGAACTACAATTATATGCGGGCATAAGGAATATACTTAGAATACAGTTAGAAATATTGATTTAGTAAGTTTTCTTTCAGTGTCTGAAAATTTCATCCAGGTATATTTGGTTAGATTTACAGGACTAGGCATGAATTTCCTCCTATTGAGTGGACCCCAAGTCCAATTAGACAGCTGTTGGTTACCCACAAGACAAAAGTGCCACTATTGCACCACTGGGGATATCTTGCTGGACCAGTCTTTGTTGTAGTTTGTAGGCTGAACAGGGGCTGGGGCAACTGATTGGTTTTTAATCTTGGTTGCCTATATAGCACCTTCAGATGCTATAATAGTCAGGAATCTCGAGAACAGAAGTTCTAGAATGAATTTTCACTCAAACACACAAACATATACATATTATATAGACACATGCATGAGACTTATTAGAATGGCTTGCAAGCTGTGTTCCAGCTAATCCAACAATGGCTGTCTACCAATGAAAGGTCCAAGAATCAAGTAGTTTAGTCCATGAGGCTGAATGTTTCAGCTGCTCTTCAATATATGGCAGATTTCCAAAGAAGTTGGCTCTGATGCCAGTGAAGGAATGGACTTTGAAGCAAGAGCTAGAACAAGCAGGCAGAGAACTAGCTTCCTTCTTCATGTCCTTTATATATAGACTGCAGAAGGTATGACCCAGATTAAAGGTGCATTTTCCCATCTCAAAAGATCCATACTAAAAGTGGGTCTCCCACATCAAATAATTTAAGAAAAACAAAATTCTTTATAGGTATACCCAGCTGCTTGTGTTTTAGTTAATTCTAGATTTAGTCAAGTTGGCAACCAAGAATAGTCATGAATAGTATGTGAACTAGTCCTCAGAGAAGAGGCTTCCAGGTTAGCTCTAGCTCTGTGTCTCAAGTGTGTGATATTTTCAGCAATTACCTTCAAATTCTTGGACATGGCCAAGTCAGGGATAGTAGCCTATATCATTTTGGAAGTCTTATGAACTCAGTTGACCAACATGCAAAGCACTGGGAATCTTGTCAGGTAGTCTATGTCTAGGAAGAGCATCATCCCCCATATAGTATAACTCCATATATGTATGTATGTATGTATGTATGTATGTATGGGTGGCTGTATATACTCATATACATATATGTATACATATATGTATGATCACATCACACAAATGCATATACATATTTCTAAACACATTCATGTATTTCAAACACATACATGTATCTCTAAGCAAAGGATATAGCTCAGAGGTAGAGTGCTTGTCCTAGGCTGAATTCTCAGTCCTGGGGAAAAGACAGAAGAGAAATCTCCTGAAATAATAATATAGATTTTCAGCTTGTTTTGGAGACTGAGAAGCAAATCCAAGGCCTTATACATATTAAGCCTATATTCTATCACTGAGCCATGCCCTCATCCCATATACCTTTGATTATTGCCAACTATCTCTTTTGTTGATGGGCTTTTTAGTTGTGGATGGTTGGTTGGTTTTTGGAAGCAGGGTCTCCTGTCACCTAGGGTTGCCTCATAGTTACTATGTACCCAAGGATAACCTTGAATGTCTGTTCCTCCTGCCTCCACCTTCCAAGTTCCTTAACAATTGTCTTCCCTCAGGGACTATTGATAAAATTTTCCAGATGCTCACTTAGCAAATAGAGTCAAGCTTATGACTTGGTTAGGTATCTAGGAATGTCAGGAAAAACATTCAAAGGCTGATGGGGCTTGCAAATACAAACTAGATCAGGGTACGAAAGTCATAGGAAAGAGAATGAATAGTTTATATTTTTGTACATTCTAGAGTGCAAAAGACTATGGTGAGGTCCTAAACTACTAAAGTTTCAGTTGAGATAAATAGCTCTACTTGACCTGGTAGTAATACCACTTTCTCAGGAGGCTGAGGCAGGAGGATCATAAATTCAATGCCAGCCTGAGCTACATGGTGAGTTCAAGGTCAGCTTGAATAACTTAGTCTAAAAATGAAAGTAACTTATTTTAAAACAAAAAAAGGAAAATCAGGGGATATGGCTCAGTGCAAGAGAGCTTACTTAGCACGTACTGGGCTTTGGTTGGATCCCAAGGACTACAGTCAATAATTATGTGCAGTATTATGTTCTGTTCTCAAAACCTTTTTTTTCCTCACGTTTCAGAGAGTAAGCTATTTGTACTAGGTTGTCTTTTAAAAAAACATATTTATTATTACATATAAGTACACTTCAGATACACGATTTTGGATGGTTGTGAGCTACCATGTGGTTACTGGGATTTAAACTCAGGACCTTTGGAAGAGCAGTCAGTGCACTTAACTGCTGAGCCATCTTTCCAGCGCCTAGGTTGTCTTTATAGTCCAGTGCCCACAAAGGTGATACACGAAAGCCAGACAGTCTTCGCAGCCTTATCTCTTCACAGCTTGCCACTCTCTGAAATGTGTTTTGTTTTTATTTTCTCACATTTTTGTCCCTGAAAGGAGCAATGTTGCTTTCCCACAGCTCATACCATGTAACTATGGTGTGTGCCTTGCTACCTAGGGCTAGTTGTGGATAGCCTAGAACCTCTGAACCCCTGAGACCTCTGCAGCTTGGAACTCTTTACATAGACCAAGCTGGCCTTGAATTCCCATTTGGCTTTTCCTTCTTTGCTTTCTGAATGTTGGGAATAAGTATGTGCTACCATACATGGCTCACCTTCTTTCCGTTTTCTCCTTCTCCTCCTTCATGTGTTTTGTTATTTGTTTGTATGCCTATGTGTGGGGTTTGTGCTCATGAATGCAGTTTCTAGAGAGGCCAGAAGAAGGCGTAAGATCCCCTGCCCTGAGTTACAGGCATTTGTGACTCATCCACTGTGAATGCTGGAAAACAAATTCTGGTCTTCTGCAAAAACAAATGCTTATTTGACTTTGAAAGGTAGGAAAGGAGGATTCTACTGATTAACTTTATCTCCCTCTGCACACAGAGGGAGATAAAGTTAAACAGTCTCCTGTGTCCCACCACAAGGCCTTCAGATCTATCAGGTGTCATTTTCCATACCCCTTTCCCTCACAAAGAAAACATGGAAAACAACTGATTTAAGACATTTCTGTATAAAGACTTTTCTTGATAATCCCCATCAGAAGTTACTACAGAACTTTATGGGAATCTTCGCATCTCATAGAATTTCTGTTGATGTTCAGAGTTGGATGCAATAAACAAATGTTGGAAGAATGGTGAGTCTTTTTGGGATGAGAGTTAAGACCAAAAGTGGAATATTTTCTTTGAGCTGAAATGCAGGTGGGTCTTTTCCTTCAGCCCCTCACTGCATCCTTCAGCCCCTCACTGCTTCCTTCAGCCCCTCACTGCTTCCTTCAGCGCCTCACTGCTTCCTTCAGCGCCTCACTGCTTCCTTCAGCTCCTCACTGCTTCCTTCAGCCCCTCACTGCTTCCTTCAGCCCCTCACTGCTTCCTTCAGCCCCTCACTGCTTCCTTCAGCCCCTCACTGCTTCCTTCAGCGCCTCACTGCTTCCTTCAGCGCCTCACTGCTTCCTTCAGCCCCTCACTGCTTCCTTCAGCCCCTCACTGCTTCCTTCAGCCCCTCACTGCTTCCTTCAGCCCCTCACTGCTTCCTTCAGCCCCTCACTGCTTCCTTCAGCCCCTCACTGCTTCCTTCAGCCCCTCACTGCTTCCTTCAGCCCCTCACTGCTTCCTTCAGCTCCTCACTGCCTCCTTCACCCCCTCACTGCCTCCTTCACCCCCTCACTTCATCTTTCAGTCCCTCACTTCATCCTTCAGCACCTCACTGCATCCTTCAGCACCTCACTGCTTCTTTCAGCGCCTCACTGCTTCCTTCACCCCCTCAGTGCTTCCTTCACCCCCTCACTGCTTCCTTCAGCTCCTCACTGCTTCCTTCAGCTCCTCACTGCTTCCTTTAGCTCCTCACTGCATCCTTCAGACCCTCACTGCTTCCTTCAGCCCCTCACTGCTTCCTTCAGCTCCTCACTGCTTCCTTCAGCCCCTCACTGCATCATTCAGCTCCTCACTGTTTCCTTCAGCTCCTCACTGCATCCTTCACCCCCTCGCTGCTTCCTTCAGCCCCTCACTGCTTCCTTCAGCCCCTCACTGCTTCCTTCAGCCCCTCACTGCTTCCTTCAATACCTCACTGCTTCCTTCAGCCCCTCACTGCTTCCTTCAATACCTCACTGCTTCCTTCAGCCCCTCATTGCTTCCTTCAATACCTCACTGCTTCCTTCAGCCCCTCACTGCTTCCTTCAGCCCCTCACTGCATCATTCAGCCCCTCACTGCATCATTCAGCTCCTCGCAGCTTCCTTCAGCCCCTCGCAGCTTCCTTCAGCCCCTCGCAGCTTCCTTCAGCCCCTCACTGCTTCCTTCAGCCCCTCACTGCTTCCTTCAGCTCCTCACTGCATCCTTCACCCCCTCGCTGCATCCTTCACCCCCTCGCTGCTTCCTTCAGCCCCTCACTGCTTCCTTCAATACCTCACTGCTTCCTTCAGCCCCTCACTGCTTCCTTCAATACCTCACTGCTTCCTTCAGCTCCTAACTGCTTCCTTCAGCTCCTCACTGCATCCTCTAGTTTCTCACTGCATCCTTCAACCCCTCACTGCTTCCTTCAGCTCCTCACTGCATCCTTCAGCCCCTCGCTGCTTCCTTCACCCCTCACTGCTTCCTTCAGCCCCTCACTGCATCATTCAGTTCCTCACTGCTTCCTTCAATACCTCCTTGCTTCCTTCAGCCCCTCCTTGCTTCCTTCAGCCCCTCACTGCTTCCTTCAGCCCCTCACTGCATCATTCAGCTCCTCACTGCTTCCTTCAGCTCCTCACTGCATCCTTCAGCCCCTTGCAGCTTCCTTCAGCCCCTCGCTGCTTCCTTCAGCCCCTCGCTGCTTCCTTCAGCTCCTCACTGCTTCCTTCAGCCCCTCACTGCACCATTCAGCTCCTCACTGCTTCCTTCAGCTCCTCACTGCATCCTTCACCCCCTCGCTGCTTCCTTCAGCCCCTCACTGCTTCCTTCAATACCTCACTGCTTTCTTCAGCCCCTCACTGCTTCCTTCAATACCTCACTGCTTCCTTCAGCCCCTCACTGCTTCCTTCAATACCTCACTGCTTCCTTCAGCCCCTCACTGCTTCCTTCAGCCCCTCACTGCTTCCTTCAGCTCCTCACTGCTTCCTTCAGCTCCTTACTGCATCCTCTAGTTTCTCACTGCATCCTTCAACCCCTCACTGCATCCTTCAGCTCCTCACTGCTTCTTCCTTCAGCTCCTCACTGCATCCTTCACCCCCTCGCTGCTTCCTTCAGCCCCTCACTGCTTCCTTCAGCCCCTCACTGCTTCCTTCAATACCTCACTGCTTCCTTCAGCCCCTCACTGCTTCCTTTAGCCCCTCACTGCTTCCTTCAGCTCCTCACTGCTTCCTTCAGCTCCTCACTGCTTCCTTCAGCTCCTCACTGCATCCTCTAGTTTCTCACTGCATCCTTCAACCCCTCACTGCATCCTTCAGCTCCTTACCATATCCTTCAGTCCCTCAACTGTGTCCTTTAGTTCCTCAGTGATTCTTTTTTGGGGGTGGGGGAGATAACAGTGCCAATTTCAATTCTTAAAATGCTTTCTCTGGTGAGCCATTCCATATACAGTGACCAAATGCAGACACAATTGTGAATACCAAGAAGTGTATGCTGACAGGAGCCTGATATAGCTGTCTCCTGAGAGACTCTTCCAGAGCCTTACATATACAGAGGTGAATGCTCTCAGCCACCCATTGAACTGATCACAGGGTCCCCAATGGAGGAGTTAGAGAAAGGACTGAAGGAGCTGAAGGAGTTTGCAACCCCATAGGAAGAACAACAATATCAACCAACCAGAGCTCCCAGGTCTGAACCACCAACCAAGGAGTACACAAGAAGGGGCCCATGGCTCCAGCTGCATATTAGCAGAGAATTGCCCTGTCCGGCATTAATGGGAGAAGAGGCCCTTGGTCCTGTGAAGGCTGATGCCCCTGTGTAGGGGAATTCAAGGGCAGGGAGGCAGGCCTCAATGATTCTTTTAGCTCTTCACTGTTTTCAACACAGTTCTGGGTGTTAAACTCAGATCTTCATGTTTATAGGGCAAACACTTGACCAACTAACTGAGCTATCTCTTCAGCCTTAGAAACTGTACTTTACTTTTAACTTTGGGGTTTTCCCTAAGCTAATGATATGCAGTACAGTCCTTTTAGCAATGCTGGGCAGCAGCAGCAACCCTATCATCACAATGAAAATAATCAATACAGTGTGCTGAGTTATAGGCACTTGTAAGCCACTTGTAGGTGCTGGGAATTAAACTTGGTCTTCTGTAAGAATAGTAAGTGCTTACGTGTATACACATATAAACAAGTGAAGACGATATCAGAGAGTAATGCCGAAATGAATGGGTATGATAGATAGGGTGGGTGGTCCAGGAGTTGAAGTTAGCTAGGGCTTGGATTGGTAGCCATTATTAAGAAGGAAAAGCATTCTAGCCAATGCAGAGGGCCAATGATCCTTCTCAGAAAGCAAGGGGAGGTCCAGGAGCAGAAGGAAAGCCATTGTGATAGGCATCTTAAGGGAAGAGAAAGGTGTTGCTGGTTGGGGTCAGGACAGTTGCATCCTGTCCCCATTCTGTGCTATTGTGCTTTTGCCAAGGCTAACACTGTGTGTTTTCTTCTACAGACGACTTTGCAGAGGAAGAGGAGGTGCAGTCCTTCGGTTACAAGAGGTTTGGTGAGTCCTGGCAAAGCTTGGTTCCTTCTCCTCACTCAGTCTAGGATGCAGTGACAGACTTTTACTGTGATAACATAATGAGACTTCAACACAAGTGAACAGTTGGGACTTTGAAGTTCAATTGTAATTCTAAATAAAGCTGCTATGTGACAGGTGGATGACTGTACAACTTTGAGGGTTTGTGGAACAAGAGCTGCATCCAAGCAAAGGGAAGTGATATGATGTTTATGTGTCTGCTGAATACAGACAGTATAGAGACAGCTCAGCTGCCAAATACTTTGGGAATGGGAAATCTGTGACCACAAAGGAGTAGAATACTAAGAAAGTCCGTCTTCTGGTATTCACAAACCAGCTTTTCCTGTGTTTTACCTATTCCTAGGCCTTACACTCATAAATTAGTATTAGATGAATGGGAGGGAAATTTCTTCCAGGAACCCAACTGTGTAAGAACACTATGGGAGTCTAGGTAATGCCCCCCTAAAGGTATCAGCATCTGTATCCCTGGAAACTGAGGTCATATGGCAAAAAAAGACAAGCCACCATTAAACTGAAGAGTTTGGGATGGAACAGTTATTCTGGGTTACCCACCAGTCCTCTAATTGCCACAAAGTATTCTTACAAAAAGGAGGCACAGGGAAACTTGTTACCAGACTGGTGTTTCCAACTGACTGAAGCAGAATTGGAATGGTCCTGAAGTCAAGGAATTCTGGTAGCTTCTATATGCTTAAGAAGGCAAGGGTAGCCGGGCGGTGGTGGCACATGCCTTTAATCCCAGCACTTGGGAGGCAGAGGCTCGCAGATTTCTGAGTTTGAGGCCAGCCTGGTCTACAGAGTGAGTTCCAGGACAGCCAGGGATACACAGAGAAACCCTATCTCAAAAAACAAAAAACAAAAAACAAAAAACAAAAAAAGAAGGCAAGGGTATGGATTTTTCCTCTAGAGCATTCAGTGGGAGAGCAGCCTATATGACCTCTTTATTTGAGCCAACTGAAGCTGACTTCATATCGTAAGAGGAGAAAAGTGTCATGTTCAAGCCTCCCTGTTTGTAGGAACATGTTAAAGTAGCCACAGAGAATTAGCACTTACCCTCTGTCTCCCCATTACTGTACTTGTGATCTCTGCTCTTGTATAATAAATAGAATGAAAGTTCAGAACACAGTTAGTGCCAGATATCCATGCATTAAAACCAGTTTTGGGAGGGCTGACACAGGCAACTCCATTTTGTTGGTATGATACATGATTTTTGCCATGAAGGTTAGACTGCCCTCAAACTTATAATTCTCATGTTTCTATATCCCAAGTGCTGAGTTTTCACACAAGTGTTACTATGCCCAGCCTCACTTCATTTAGATTTGCCAGAACCTTAAGGGAAGAAATACATGCTGTGTGTGGTAACCTGTTCCAGCAGCCATAGGGAACTCTTACCCTTCTACCTACCCAGCTATAGTACAATCTCCACTCAGACCAAGCTTTTCAGGCTCTCCACTGTGGCTGAGAAACATCAGTAAGAATTGCTGCTCCATCCACATAGTTCAGGGGGATGAAGGAAACAGCTTGTTTTTGTGCCTTGGTCATAAGAAAGAAGGATGAGCAGGGTGGGCGTGTGTGGGGGAATATAAAGAGATTCTAAATCTACTTCTTATTACTTGAAACATCCTGGCTGAACTTTGATTAAAGTTAACAGTCCCCAGCTGCTCTTGCTCCATAATTGTAGCATTTTTTTTCCATCTGGAGCTAACATACTTCTGTGTTTCTTTCTGAGAAAAGAAATGGAGCTTTAATACAGCTCTACAGCTATACAAGGTCCATAATTCTCCATTCACGCCCTAGCAGAGCAACCTGGACCCTGACCTTCCCCACCTCCTCCACACATCAGCAGGTTTCTGGTTCATACCATGTGTTGTTCTGATTTCCTTTAGGGTGAGTCACTAAGAAGGATAGTAGTAGAACTGAAGAGGAAACCAAGAATTACAAAGGAGCACAAAACATGAACTAGAAAATATTGGAAGATAAATATTGGGATGATTTGAATCAGTAGATTGAAAGGTTTTGAGAAGATCTATTGTAGTCCAGGCTGGCCTCAGAATTGCTATAAAGCAGAATGCATACTTGATCTGCAGACTTCCAAGTGCTGGGGTTACAGGTATGTGCCAGCCTGCCTGGCTGGGAACATGGTGTAGTCATGCATGCCTGTAACTCTAACAATTCCTAAGGTTGAGGCAGGAGGATCATTGTGGGTTAAAATGGTGGCCTGAGTCCAGCCAGGGCTCTGGCCACTAGGCCAGGTGAATACCGGTAGTTAGACTGTGCACACCCCATGCCACCAAAGGGCAGGCATCGGGCAGTGAGAAACCACAGGACCTTGCTCTGGGGGAGGGGAAGAGCAGTCTGGGGTCCTTGGGGAACCGGTGGAGCTGGGCTCATGGGTCCCTGGGCCGCGCAGAGGTCAGAGTTCTCAGTCTTGGGCACCGCAGCAGGATGTTGTGGAAGAGCTGAGAAGGAGTTGGGGTGGGGGGCCCATGGGCTGCCTCTAGCCCAGGGCTGAAGGGAAAAGTGCGGGGAGGAGAGCTCTGGCTTGGTGGAGACTGGGTCTGGAAGCACAGAGAGACTGCCTGTGTGAGACTAGACTTGGCTGTGGAGAGGGAGACCTGCTCCAGTAGACAGTCCAGGTTTTAGGACATTTATTGTAGGAAGGCAGAGAGAGGGAGAAAGGAGAGAAGTAGAGGCTGGCCATGGCCACTGGAGAGGGGGCAAAGGGAAAAGACCCCCAAGAGGGCAAGAGAGTAAAAGAGGGAGGAGGGGGCAAACAGCCCCTTTTATAGTGGGCCAGGCCTACCTGGCTATTGCCAGGTAATTGTGGGGAGGAGCATACCTGGCTGTTATCAGGTAACTGTGGGGGTGGAGTCCAGACAGAATATCAGGAACTTGGGGTGTTGCCCTATGTGACTGATGGCCACAGAATTATGGGGCTGGGGCCTCGTGTCAGGAGCCTAGTGTCTGAGAGCATGGCAAATGGCCTTCGTCCCTTCCAGAATTATCTGCTGGGTCTCTGGGGTTTAAACCTATCTTGACCAGAAAACAGGCTGCCTTTCACAATCCCACAGATCACAAGTTCACCTTAGTGAGACCTTGACTATGAGTATAAAATCTTAAAAAGGTATAGGGATACCTTTTTAAGGTGTCAGAGCCCTAGCAGCTAGCAGATATGAAGACCTAGGTTCATTCCCTAGTGCTACAGGATAAAAACATTAAGCAAACAAAAATTAAGGTTACAGAATTAAAAAGGTGACACAGAAAACATTCAGTTAATTTTATGACCACATTACTAGTTAGGAGGGTGGGGAGCTAGTGCAAAAATAAAAATTAGCACATTTTGAAAAGAATTTTAGTTTATGGGGTTAAATTACACACTGCAATTGCCAACTGGTGACTCAGAGTCTCCTCATGTAATGAACTGAGAAATGTCCAGAGAGCATAACAGAAAGGAGGAAGAGAGTAAATGGTACCAGACAGTACAGACAGAAAGTTTGGGCACAAGTTGAGCTGAGAAACCTGAGGTTCCTGAGCCTGGCATGGTGGCACACATCCTTTATCCCAACACTTGGTGGATGCAGGAGAACCAAAAGTTCAAGGTCATCCTCAGCTACATACTGAATTTTAGGCCAGCTCCATAAGATCCTATCTCAAAACAAACAAGCAAACCAACCGACAAAAGGAAAAGAAAGATGATTCTGTTGAGTTTTTGGGTTGTGTTTATTCCCCCAACACCCTTCCCTTCTCCCTCTTGCTCTGACCCCACTCACTTGGGGCCCCGCTTGCTTCGGCACATAGCTTTTTTGTTTCTCATTATGGATGGTTGTGAGCCACCATGTGGTTGCTGGGATTTGAACTCAAGACCTCCAGAAGAGCAGTCAGTGCTCTTAATCGCTGAGCCATCTCACCAGTCTTGGGTTGTGATTCTAAAAATTAATGAAGTCTTCCACAACGGTGGAGTAGAAAACTGCCTTTAATTCCACAGATGTAGAAGATAAGATGTGGATACACTGAGTTCTTAGTCAAGTGAATGAGCTGGATATGAGGTTAAAAAAATCTGAGTTTTCTATCAGGCTAGTGTCTGGGGATAGGATCTCACATTAGGTTGAGGAGACATCTCACCTTCTGTGTCTGGGAAGAGCATCCTGAAGCTTAGGAACCCTAAAATGAGTCTAGCATTCCTATCTAGGCCTCCCACTGGGGAAGCCTGGGCATTTTTTTTCTGTTTTTTAATTTTTTTTATTTTTTTATTGGATATATTCTATATTTACATTTCATTTCCCTTTTTCTGGTTCCCTGCCCCTCAAAGGTCCCACATGCCCTTTTCCATCCCCCTGTTCTCCCATCTACCCCTTCCCACTTCCCTGTTCTGGTATTCCCCTACACTGATACTTTGAGCCTTTCCAGAATTAGGGTCAACTCCTTCCTTCTTGTCAGACATCATTTTTTTTTGTTTGTTTGTTTGTTTGTTTTTGGTTTTTCGAGATGAGGTTTCTCTGTGTAGCCCTGGCTGTCCTGGAACTCACTCTGTAGACCAGGCTGGCCTCGAACTCAGAAATCCGCCTGCCTCTGCCTCCCAAGTGCTGGGATTACAGGCGTGTGCCACCATGCCCGGCGTCAGACATCATTTTGTATGTGGATTGTGTCTTTGGTGTCCCATGATTCTAGGCTAATATCCACTTTTTAAAAAAGATTTATTTATTTATTTTATGTATATGAGTACACTGTAGCTGTACAGATGGTTGTGAGCCACCATGTGGTTGCTTGGATTTGAACTCATGACCTTTGGAAGAGCAGTCAGTGCTCTTAGCCGCTGAGCCATCTCTCCAGCCCGGGCTAATATCCAATTATCAGTGAGTGCATACCATGGGTATTCTTTTGAGACTGGGTTACCTCACTTAGTATGAAGTTCTCCAGCTCCATCCACTTCTCTAAGAATTTCTTGAATTCATTGTTTCTAATGGCTGAATAGTACTCCATTGTGTATATATACCACATTTTTTTTTTTTTATCCATTCTTCCGTTGAGGGACATCTGGGTTCTTTTCAGCTTCTGGCTATTACAAATAAGGCTGCTATGAACATAGTGGAGCATATGTATCCTTATTGCATGCTGGGGAATCTTCTGGGTATATGCCCAGTAGTGGTATGGCTGGGTCCTCTGGAAGTATCATGTCCAGTTTTCTGAGGAACCGCCAGACTGATTTCCAGAGTGGTTGTACCAGCTTGCAGTTCCACCAGCAGTGGAGGAGTGTTCCTCTTTCTCCATATCCTTGCCAACACCTGCTGTCTCCTGAGTTTTTTTATTTTTTATTTTATTTATTTATTTTTGGTTTTTCAAGACAGGGTTTCTCTGTGTAGTCCTGGCTGTCCTGGAACTCACTCTGTAGACCAGGCTGGCCTCGAACTCAGAAATCCACCTGCCTCTGCCTCCCAAGTGCTGGGATTAAAGGCGTGCGCCACCATACCCAGCTCTGAGTTTTTAATCTTAGCCATTCTGACTGGTGTGAGGTGAAATCTCAGGGTAGTTTTGATTTGCATTTCTCTAATGACTAATGATGTTGAAACTTTTTTAAGGTGTTTCTCAGCCATCCAAATTTCTTCAGGTAAAAAGTCTTTGTTTAGCTCTGTACCCCATATTTTGATAGGGTTATTTGGTTTTCTGGGGTCTAACATTTTGAGTTCTTTATATACATTGGATATTAGCCTTCTGTCAGATGTAGGTGGAGATCTTTTCCCAATTTGTTGGTTGCCGATTTGTCCTTTTGACAGTGTCTTTTGCCTTACAGAAACTTTGTAATTTTATGAGGTCCCATTTGTCTATTCTTGCTCTTAGAGCATAAGCTATTAGTGTTCTGTTCAGGAACTTTCCCTCTGAGCCAATGTCCTCAAGGGTCTTCCCCAGTTTCTTTTCTATTAGTTTTAGTGTGTCTTGTTTTATGTGGAGGTCCTTGATCCACTTGGAGTTGAGCTTAGTACAAGGAGATAAGAGTGGATCAATTCTCATTCTTCTGCATGTTGACCTCCAGTTGAGCCAGCACCATTTGTTGAAAAGGCTGTCTTTTTTCCACTGGATGTTTTCAGCTCCTTTGTCGAAGATCAATTGGCCATAGATATGTGGGTTCAATTCTGGGTCTTCGATCCTATTCCATTGATCCACCTCCCTGTCACTGTACCAATACCATGCAGTTTTTAACACTACTGCTCTGTAGTATTGCTTGAGGTCCGGGATACTGATTCCCCCAGAAGTTCTTTTACTGTTGATGATAGTTTTAGCTATCCTGGGTTTTTTGTTATTCCAGATGAATTTGAGAATTACTCTTTCTAACTCTATGAAGAACTGAGTTGGGATTTTGATGGGGATTGCGTTGAATCTATATATTTCTTTTGGCAAGATTGCCATTTTAACTATATTAATTCTGCCAACCCACGAGCATGGAAGATTTTTCCATTTTCTGAGGTCTTCTTCCATTTCCTTCAGAGACCTGAAGTTTTTGTCATACAATTCTTTCACTTGTTTGGTTAGAGTCACACCAAGATACTTTATATTGTTTGTGGCTATTGTGAAGGGTGTCATTTCCCTAATTTCTTTCTCAGCCTGCTTATCCTTTGAGTATAGGAAGGCTACTGATTTGCTTGAGTTGATTTTATTACCAGCCACTTTGCTGAAGTTGTATATCAGCTGTAGGAGTTCTCTGGTGGAGATTTTTGGGTCACTTAAGTATACTATAATATCATCTGCAAATAGTGATAGTTTGACTTCTTCCTTTCCAATTTGTATCCCTTTGACTTCCTTATGTTGTTGAATTGCTCTAGCTAGTACCTCAAGTACTATATTGAAAAGATATGGAGAGAGGGGGCAGCCTTGTCTAGTCCCTGATTTTAGTGGGATTGCTTCAAGTTTCTCTCCATTTAGTTTGATGTTGGCTACTGGTCTGCTGTAAATTGCTTTTACTATGTTTAGGTATGGGCCTTGAATTCCTGCTTTTTCCAAGACTTTTAGCATGAAAGGATGCTGAATTTTGTGAAATGCTTTTTCAGCATCCAATGAGATGACCATGTGGTTTTTTTCTTTGAGTTTGTTTATGTAGTGGATTACATTGATGGATTTCCGTATATTGAACCATCCCTGCATCCCTGGGATGAAGCCAACTTGATCATGGTGGATGATTGTTTTGATGTGTTATGGATTCGGTTGACAAGAATTTTATTGAGTATTTTTTGCATCGATGTTCATAAAGGAAATTGGTCTGAAGTTCTCTTTCTTAGTTGGATCTTTGTGTGGTTTTGGTATCAGGGTAATTGTGTCTTCATAGAATGAGTTGGGTAGTGTTCCTTCTGTTTCTATTTTGTGGAATAGCTTGAAGAGTGTTGGTATTAGGTCTTCTTTGAAGGTCTGATAGAATTCTGCACTAAAACCATCTGGTCCTGTGCTTTTTTTGGTTGGAGGACTTTCTATGACCCCTTCTATTTCTTTGGGGGTTATGGGACTGTTTAGCGGATCTATTTGATCCTGATTTAATTTTGGTATTTGGTATCTGTCTAGGAAATTGTCCACTTCCTCCAGATTCTCCAGTTGTGTTGAGTATAGGCTTTTGTAGTAAGATCTGATGATTTGTTGAATTTCCTCAGTTTCTGTTGTTATATCTCCCTTTTCATTTCTAATTTCTTTAATCTGAATACTGTCTCTGTGCCCTTTGGTAAATCTGGCTAAGGGTTTATCTATCTTGTTGATTTTCTCAAAGAGCCAGCTCCTGGTTTTGTTGATTCTTTGTATGGTTCTCTTTGTTTCTACTTGATTAATTTCAGCTCTGAGTTTGATGATTTCTTGTCTTCTACTCCTCCTAGGTGAAATAGCTTCTTTTTGTTCCAGAGCTTTCAGGTGTGCCATTAAGATGCTAGTACATTCTTTCCTGTTTCTTTTTGGAGGAACTCAGGGCTATGAGTTTTCCTCTTAGCACTGCTTTCATTGTGTCCCATAGACTTGGGTATGTTGTGCCTTCATTTTCATTAAATTCTAAAAAGTCTTTGATTTCTTTCTTTATTTCTTCCTTGACTAAGATATCATTGTGTAGAATATTGTTCAGCCTCCATGTGTATGTGGATTTTCTGTTGTTTTTGTTGCTATTGAAGGCTACTCTTACTCCATGGTGATCCAATAGGAGGCATGGGATTAGTTCAATCTTCTTATATTTGTTGAGGCCTGTCTTGTGACCAATTATATGGTCGATTTTGGAGAAGGTACCATGATGTGCTGAGAAAAAGGTATAGTCTTTTGCTTTAATGTTATATATATATGTTAAATCCAATTGGTCCAAAGTTTCAATGAGTTTCCCTGTGTCCCTGTTTAGTTTCTGTTTTCCTGATCGGTCCATTGAGGATAGTGGAGTGTTGAGGTCCCCCACAATTATTGCGTTAGGTGCAATGTGTGCTTTGAGCATTAGTAAAGTTTCTTTTACGAATGAGGGTGCCCTTGCATTTGGAGCATAGATGTTTAGAATTGTGAGTTCTTCTTGGTGGATTTTTCCTTTGACCAGCACAAAGTGACCTTCTGTGTCTCTTTTGATGACTTTAGGTTGAAAGTCAATTTTATCTGATATTAGAATGGCTATTCCAGCTTCTTTCCTGGGACCATTTGCTTATAAAATTGTCTTCCAGCCTTTTACTCTAAGGTAGTGTTTGTCTTTGACCCTGAGGTGTGTTTCCTGTATGCAGTAAAATGTAGGGTCCTGTTTCTGTATCCAGTCTGTTTCTATGTCTTTTTATTGGGGAATTGAGTCCATTGGTGTTAAGAGATATTAAGAAATAGTGATTATTTATTCCTGTCATTTTTGATGTTATTTTTGTTTTTGAGTGGTTATCTTCTTTTGAGTTTGATGGAAGAAGGTTACTATCTTGCTTTTTCCAGGGTGTAGTTTCCCTCCTTGTATTGGAGTTTTCTTCCTATTATCCTTTGTAGGGTTGGGTTAGTGGAAAGATATTGTGTAAATTTGGTCTTGTCATGGAATATTTTGATTTCTCCATCTACGTTGATTGAGAGTTTTGCTGGATATAGTAGTCTTGGCTGATATTTGTGTTCTCTTAGAGTCTGCATGAGATCTGCCCAGGATCTTCTAGCTTTCATGGTCTCTGGTGAGAAGTCTGGTGTAATTCTGATAGGTCTTCCTTTATATGTTACTTGGCGTTTTTCTCTTACTGCCTTTAATATTCTTTCTTTGTTTAGTACGTTTGGGGTTTTGATTATTTTGTGACGGGAGGTATTTCTGTTCTGGTACAGTCTGTTTGGAGTTCTGTAAGCTTCTTGTATATTCATGGGCAACTCTCTCTTTAGGTTAGGGAAATTTTCTTCCATAATTTTGTTGAAGATATTTGCTGGCCCTTTAAGTTGTAAATCTTCACTCTCATCTATCCCTATAATCCTTAGATTTGGTCTTCTCATTGTGTCCTGGATTTCCTGGATGTTTTGGGTTACAAGCCTTTTGCATTTTGCATTTTCTTTGACTGTGGAGTCAATGGTTTCTATGGTATCTTCAGCACCTGAGATTCTTACTTCTATCTCTTGTATTCTATTGTTGATATTTGCATCTATGACCCCTGATTTCTTCCCAAGGTTTTCTATCTCCAAAGTTGTCTCCCTTTGTGATTTCTTAGTTGTTTCTACCTCTGTGTTTAGATCCTGGATGGTTTTGCTCAGTTCCTTCACTTGTTTGTTTGTGTTTTCTTGCAATTCTTTAAGAGATTTTTGTGTTTCCTCTTTCATGACTCAATTTCTCCTGCATTTCAAGTGATTTTTTTCATTTCCTTTTTTTTTGGCTTCTGTCTGTTGATCCATATTCTCCTAGAATTCTTTAAGTGATTTTTGTGTTTGCATTGTAAGAGCTTCTACCCTATTCATGTTCTTCTGCATTTCTTTAAGAGATTTGTTTGTCTTTTTTTAATGTTTCTCTCGCAGCATCCTGACCAGTGCTTTTAAACCCAGCTCTTGTTTTTCTGGTGTGTTGGGGTATCCAGGACTTGCTGTGGTTGGAGAATTGGGTTCAGATGCTGCCATATTGCCTTGATTTCTGTTAGTAATGTTCCTATATTTGCCTTTTGCCATCAGTTTATCTCTGGAGTTAGTTGGTCTTGTTGTTACTAGTTGGTGTTTGAAGCTCCTGTGAGCCTGGCGTTTGGTGCTGCTGTAGTAGAGTGCGTCCTACTGGGCTCCAAATTACCTCCTCAGCTCTGCTGGCCTGGACCCAAGTCTCCCCTGGCTTGCTTCTGGATGCACAATTGGCCTCCCACCGTTTCCTCCTGGCCTGCCTAATTGCCAGCTTTTAAGAATCAGATCTTTTTTTCCACTGATCTGGGCTCGTCTGTTAGATCTTTATGGTGTCCTGGTCTCCTCTCTTGGTTCTCTATGGTGACCTGGTCAGGCCACCAGCTCCAAGATGGTGGCGGGTTGGGGCTCTGTCTAACCGCAGGATTCTCTGCAGGACTGGAGCTTCCCTGGTTGGATTCCTGGAGCCTAGATGGTGGCGTTCTCAGTCCACAGGGCTCTGTCTTGTTAGCTGTCTATGGTGCCCCGAGGCAAGATGTCGGCCTCAGCTGTACTCCAAAGCCTGGGCATTTTTAACAGGTTCTAGAACTCTAAATTCTTAAAAAGGTAAATAGGTTTTCAGTGTAGTCCCTGAATGTAACAGAGCCATAGAGCCTATTTCCTTAGGCGTTTTAGGGTTGAACAGTCTCTTTGCAGTTAGTTGATGGAGTCTAAAAGGTGGACTTTGTTTGTCTACATGTGGGGCAACCTGATGGGCCCTTCCCCTGTTGACACTCATTACTGGAAAACACTTGTTGATGCTTGTGAGCCTCAACATCCTACCCTATAAGCTGTTGACACCATCAAGGTAGGGTAAGTCTAACATGCAGGGCTTTGGTGAGAAGGGTCCTGGTACAAAGGAGTTGGATAGGCACTGTGCTGTATTTTACACTTGTGAAATTTGGGGCTATTAGCACTCTTGGCATTTTTGTACACCAGTTCAGAACATCTGAGTGTGAAACCTCATTCTTAAGGAGTTGGGAGTGGTATGACGTTGCCTCCAAATATGGCTGTTGTGTTGGCTTTCATTTTTGCAAAAAGAAACTGGATACCATAGAGAGTTATATTATTATTGTTTTATTTTAGAGATGTCTTATTTATACAAATAAAATAAAAACAACTTGAGTGACATACAGATGAGCCAGGGGTTAATTATTCTCAGATAATTACCAAGTGAGCTTTTTAAAAGATATTCATTCATTATTACTTAGAAACATTGACTGTGCAAGGTCCAGGTTATTTATATTATAATATTGGTTATTTTCCAGATTCAGCATAAATTACAGTAAGGAAGAAAATTTTTGATCTTTGGTGATCTAGAATATACTGTAACAATTTTTTCCTTGTACAGTTATCCCTTGTTCATTTAGAGACTCATTATTACATTTTAGTCTCAACTAGGTCTATTTTCTTTTAGACTGTATGTCAAAGTTGTTCTGTTCTAAATGTCTAAAAATAATGACAGGGAAGCCTGACAATTTTGCTACTGATTTGTTATACAACAAAAGCCTCAACAAGAGGAAAGTTTGAAGAGATAATTAAGTGAGCATTCTCAGGTTTTAATCAGGCTTGAGTCTACATATCTTGGCCTCACTCTGCACAGCTAATTTGTGTAACTATAGTTACAGCTTGACAGAGGGCCTTTTCTGAGCCATGAGATAGGCATGAGTGCGTGTGTGTGTGTGTGTGTGTGTGTGTGAGTGTGTGTGTGTGTGTTTGAGCACGTAGAGTCTCCCTGTGTAGCCCAACTTGACCTCAAGTTTATGGATCTTTCTATTTGCTGGGGTTACAGAAATAAGTTGCTATAGAAGTCTTCTCTGTTTTTATTTTCTCTATTTACTCTAATGATACCTTTTATTTATTTACTAGTCTCTACTTTCTTTCATTTTGTTTTGTTTTTCTAGTCAGGATATTTTGTATAGCCTTGGCTATCCTAGAACTAGCTCTGTAGAGCAGACTGGGCTTGAACTCACAGCAGTTGTTCTGCCTCTGCCTCCCAAATGCCACCACCTGACTGACTACTTCCTTAAAAAAAAGAAAAAGAAAAAGTCATGCTTTCCCTAAAGAGCTAGAGATATAACTCAGTGGTAGAGAACTTGTTTGCAATGCCCTAGGGTTCAGTTTCTAGTACTACCAAACAGTAATTACAGAAACAAACCTCTTTATGGCTCTGGAATGCCTCATCCCACTTAGTATTACCCTGGATGTCATAGATGCTCTCTGCCACAACCCACTTTGCACCCATCTGTGTTGGGGTATCAGTAGACCAATTTGGTCTCATTAATTGTTGTTTTTAGATGGTGGCCTGGTTTACTAATACATGTCCACATTGGAATGATGAAGGGACAAGAGCTACATGGTTCACCTTATGAAGAGCAATGTTGCGTGCAGCTAAGCTCTGGCCCCAGAGAATATTAGATCTGCAGATGAAAAATAGACACACACATTGCTTAATTTCAACCTGCCTTCTTGGTCAGCTGTTGGGCAACTCCAATCTACCCCAGCTAGTATACCCTTCCCAGTAGTCTTAGCTGATTACCTCTCAACCTTCCCTAGCTTCAGTTGCTCAGCCACCTTCAATCCCAGCTTAACACCCCAAGATCTCACATAGTTGATTGGAAAGCATATAGGAAACTCCTTTCCTCTCTCTCCTGCATTTTTTAGCTTGCCTGTGGGGACCCAGAAGTTCTACCTATTCCACCCAGCTCATTGGCTGCTAGCATCTTTATTGATGAATCAAGCACCAATTGGAGAATAGGACCTTAGCATCAGAACCAACCCCTACAGAGCAAGGGCAAATTTAAGAGTTATAGTGAGAAAGTGTGGGCAGCTGAAAACTTTTGCTGTTTGTGTTTAACAAACCAAACTTGGACAAAATTGCTTGGGGGTGTGTATGCTTGGGAGGAATGTTATTAATGACTATGAAAAATATCTGAAAATCATAAACTGAAATAATAGTAAAATTAAAGTGAATGTAGAACAAGAGGGTTGGTAAAAAAAAAAATGAGTGAAAATAACCCAAAGGAACCACTGAAAAATATTCAGGAGTACAGAATATGTGTGTATGCATGTGTCTGAGTGTCTCTGTATGAGACTGGGTGTTTCTCTGTGTGTCCTGGTGTGTATGTGCATGTTGGGGTGTCAATGTGTAGGTGTGTCTGGAAGAGATGTATGTGTGTCTGGGTGTCTCTCTCTCTGTATGTGTGTCTGGGAGGGGTTTATGTATGTATATCTGTGTATATGTCTGAGTGTGTATATGGGGATTGACTCTAAGCCCTCTCTTGTACTAAGCCCTGCCTGCCATCAGCTACACTCCCAATCCAATGTAGACAGCTCTTCCAGATTTTGCCAAATGGACACTGAGCTTATAAAGTTGTTCAAAATGAACACTTGGGCTATTTGGGCTGTTTTTCCTCATCTGGGATTCTTCCTAGAAGCTTGGATTCAGTTTTGAATTTGTAAAGTGTTGTGTGTCATGTGCCCCCCTTGTGCTACCCCACCTCCCCCTCCTTGGGAAGACTGACACCTGGAGTGTTTAGCTGGGCAGTAATGGGAATGTAAGGAATCCAGGAATGTCCTCATTTCCTGTGGGGAGCATCTAATTGAGCCCAGCATGAGGCTGTCCTTTAAGCTGTACCTTTCCCAAACATCTCTGAGTAGAGACAGCACAAGAAAAAAGGCTAAGCCTGTGGGAGACAAGGGCAGGGGAACTTGGTTTGACTTGGTGCCCTTTGAAGGGCTGCTTTGAAATGTTCAAAGCCTTTTGCAACACTCAGTGGGAGGGGTTATTGATTCATATTCCTGATTTTATAAGAATTTGGTATTAGATTGCATGTGGAGGGATGGACACCAAATAGGTTCTCAGGCGAAATTTTCCTGGAAGGGGATGGCCTAATTTGCTTCTAAGCAAGCAGGTAGGGTTCCTAAAACTAAAGGGGAGTTTCCTGACTGTTGCGTTTTTTCAGATAATTTAGGGGGAGATTTCATATTTTGTACCATTAATGGTATTCACAACCTCATTTGCCAACAGTATCCTCCCACCCCCAACCCTCACCTTGCAGAGGATTCTTTGGTAGGGTTAGCTCTCTACCTAGTCTTTTCTTTTACAAGTAAATGCTAGTCAATGCATTTCCATGTGAAAGACATGTTAAAACATAGATTTTCTTTTCTCTGTCTTTCTTTTAACCATTTACATATTAAAGAGAGGGCTACATAGCCTTTCTAGATTGTGTGCTCAGCAATTTCAACTTTTTCATTCATTTATTTTTCAGTATTATTCAAGAGAGAGTTACCCAGGGATTTATAAGGAACTGAAGCTCATGGGTTAAGTAATTCCAAGGGGCCCAGATTGTAGCTCAGCACTAGAGTATGGGAGCTTAGCATGAGGGAGGGCCTAGGCTCAATTTCTAGTACAAAGAATCCCAAAAGGAGAGAGAGCATCTGACTTCAGAACCCCATGTTCCTTCATAGAGCACCCCAAGATTCTGGGGGTGAGTAATAATGATATGTGCAGGTGGACTCCACCACCCTTTACACCTGACTTTACATGTGGTAGTCTCTGTCATTGTATGTAGAGTAATGGGCCCTAAGATTTTGAACCATTTTCAGGCCTCACATCCCCAACCCCTGTTTTTGTTCATTGATGAATCCCAGGGAAGTGTGGAAGAAAAGGAGGAATAATTGTTTTTCCAACAATTAAGTTGAAGTCAAACATGGTTTGCTTTTATTTTGGGAAGTATTAGAGGGACAACATCTTCTCAGTTGTTTTTCTATCAAGAGAGCATGAGGATATTAGGTTGTTTCCAGCAATTAGTTGAGGAGTGTAGGGTGGAAAAGAGTTATTTGGTAGGTCGTGACTCTAAGCGAATGGAAACAGATGAGCCCTGGAACTTCCCTTAAAGGATTTGAGCTGATTGTTTGGAAGTCTCCTGAGGAAAGAACTGCCTTAGACTATAGACCATATAGCCTTCAGTCAAGTTATGAACTAGAGTGACTCTTTCTGTATCGCTTTGCCTCTGGTGTCCTTGGGGTCAGGAGGCCAGACTTCAGAGCAGATTATCCTTCTCATGCCAGCTTTGCCCTTTACCTGCAAGTCATCATCTGCTCTCAGCCTTACTTTGTTCATCTATGAAATGGAAATGACATGAACTGGAAATGACATAAGGTGACATGGCCACCTTATGTGGCCAGCATGGCAATGAGAACATGATACATGTGATAGATATGCAGTAAACTGGCTGTGCATAAAGCTGTCACTGCTCTGAACACTCTTGCCTGCTGCTTTGATCCTTGCTTCACATATATTCTTATTTCTTCTTTCCATCAAAACCTCACTGTCCTAACTCAGCATTCTCTACCCTGCTTTATGGCTATAGTTTGTTCATAGATTATTAAAGATGTTTGTTTCACAGCGAGGTCTTTTTAATTTAATTTTTTTTTTAATTTAAAGACTTGGTGGAAACAAAATATTGTGAAACTGATCTCTTGTCCTGAGTCATCACTGCAGTGCTTTTGAAGGAAGGGAGTCTGTTAACAGATTTGAGCAGCTTCTGTGGAGCTTTGGAATAGCATCTTGGCTAAGATTTAACTCAGAAGATGGAGCCAGATTGCCTGCAGTTTCTATTTTAGCAGAAAGCACAAGCTAGCTTTGGATGAGATAGCCCCTCTGTTGACTGTGGCATGTGTGGTGATGCCTAGAACAGTGTTTTGTGTTTGAAAGAGTATGGCCCTGTAGCAGGTCTAGTGAGTGAGAAGTCACTATTTCTGTGGCACCTTGTGGAGAGCAGAGTTCTCCTAGAAAGGGCTGAGGATGCTTCCCTTAGCTGTTTCACTGCTCTGTAGAACAGTGAACTAGGTATGAGCAAATGTAATGGCTTAGTTGTGCTTAGCTTGACTCTTAGTGACTAATCTGTAGTGGAAGGATTAAAATCCTCTGGCTATTATTAGTTATAACTATAGTAACATGTACTATGATCACCATATTTATCATTTTTTATACTTGTAAAATTATCTTTATAATGTAGCTCAGGCTGGCTTTTAGCTCAGGGTAGCTGAAAATGGCCTTGAATTCATGATTTTCCTGCCTCTATCTCCTTAGTATTAAGGTCACAGAGGTATACTACCAGGCCCAGCAAAAGATCATGTTTTATATAGTGCCCTTAAAAAAAATCACTTTTTTCACAAAATAATTATAAATTGACTTGGAATTTGTAATTTTTCTAGAAATGGTGCTAGAAAGTGTCAAACTCAAAACAGAAGTGTTGTATTAGTATATAAACCCTCAAAGCACAAGTGTTGTATTTGTATGTAAACTCTCAGAACACAAGTATTGTATTAGTATGTAAGAAGAGAAAGCTTAAAGCAAGGACCAGGTGATGGAGGAGCAAATCATTGAATTGGCGTTATTTTGTTTTCAGGAACTTAATATTGTTTGTTCTTTTAAGCAGATTTTTAAAGGAGTGTGTGTGTGTGTGTGTGTGTGTGTGTGTGTGTTTTGTGAAGAGGAACTAAAAGAGAAAGTCCTAAGTATCAGTAGCTCCAGTTCTTGCCACATGAACTATTGTGAAACTGTTCTGTTCTGAGTCATCACTTTCTGCTCTTACCAACACTTCATTTTATCCTTTTATAGTTTTGCATACTGGCATTTGAACCTGGTTGATACAAGCTTCTCTTTTTTACTTGAATAGTTATTTTTCATGAGTCACTTTTGGTGGGAAGATCAATTCTTTCATATGCTGTAGAAGGTGAAAGATTGTGGACTTGTCAGAAAAGTGAGAGAGATTTAGAAGTCTGTAAAAGTTCTGACAGAAACCCTGGCCACCTTGGTGCCTGCAGAGATTGTGGATGTTTTATAGTCTCTAATATTTGAGATAATCATTCTAAGCTGCCTTCTTTTTTCAAAACATGTTTTATTTGTATTGACTTTTATTTCTGGTAAGATGACTTAGTGGTAAAGGTACTTACTTGTCAGCTAGCCTGGTGATCTGAGTTTTATCCCTAGGATCTAACAGGATGGGAATACAGAGAACCCACAAGATATGCACTGATCTCCACACTGATGCCATATCAGGTACTCCCCACAAACACAAAGAAAGGTTTAATTTTTTTAAATTAAAAATGAATGGCTTTTGAGGGGGACTGAAGTAAGGGCTTTGGGCACACCAAGTACACTCTACTGTTGGACTATACCAGCAGCTTCCATAGCAGCAGCAGGGTCAACATAACTACTGTGGTTGAAGGCTAGTGGAAACATGATTGACAAATAAGAATCTGAAGTGAAGAGATGGAGAGAAAGCCAGAGAGAGGGAGGACAGTCTCAGGGAGGAGACATTAACTCTAGGAAATTCCCAAACAGGCCAGAGGGAGAAAGATTGAAACTATGGAACAACATTAGTAACTAATAAGTACACTGGTCTTCATATATCTCATATCCATAGTTCTGGACCCCAATTCAACCAGAATGGATAGAAAAATTTGGGAAGAAATAACATCTGTTCTGATCTCAAACAGATGGGCCATTAAGATCATCCACTGCTCTTCTAGAGGTCATGAGTTCAACTCCTAACACCTAATATGGTGGCTCACCACTGCCTATTATGGGATCTGATGCCCTCTTCTGGTGTGCAGATACATATGTAGACAAAGCACCATGCTCATTAAAAAAAAAAGTTATTCTTGGAGTGGGGGGAATTAACCTTAAAAAGAAAAAAGGAATGCTAATTGGCCATAGAGTGGTGTCTTGGTAGTCTCTGAACCCTTCACAATGTCCACTCACCACCTGCTGCCCTAGCAAGGGTTTCGTTTTCTGTGAAAACACCATGACTATAAACAACTTAGGGAGGAAAGGGCTTATTCTGCCATAACTCTCTATCATATTAATCATAAAGGGATGCCAGGACAAGAACTCAAGGCAGGAGCCAGGAGGCAGGAACTGATGCTGAGGTCATGGGAGGATGCTGCTTACTTGCTTACTCCTTGTGCCTTGCACAGTATGCTTTCTTATAGCAACTAGCACAAGGGTGGCGTTGCCACAGTGAGCCGACTCTTCCCACATCAATTAGGAAAATGCACCACAGCTTGCCTACAAGCCAGTCTTACAATGCCATTTTCTCAATTGGTGTTCCCTCTTCCAAAATTACACTTAACTTTTGTCAAGAAAACATAAAACTAGCCAGTAGACCTGCTAAACAGGATAAGAAGTTTCACCAAATAGAAATATCCTTATCAAGATGCCAAGTTCAGGTCAGTGTTCACGGGTTCTTTTCCCCTAGCCTCCTATATTTTAATTACTGTGAAGCTGTCTGAGGTACCATCCCCTCTCTGTGGCATAACTCAGGAAGTGACAATGGACCCAAAACAAAGTGAGAGGGAGAATGTATGGGCAAGTACTGCACACTATTCTTCAGCCAGTGTGTGAAGACTGCTTTATTCCAGGCAGATTTGACCCTTGGTAGATTACCATGCTTACCATGAAGGGTCTGTATTTGGGTTGTGAAAAAATAGGGCAACAGTATCTCCTACTTGGCAGTGGTCCATTGTAGGATTCATGTTATGAGCTGGTGTATTTAATCCTAAGTAGCCTGACACAAGGCTTTCGCTAGTGGTTGCTTGATTTAAAACAGAGCAGACCCATTCTTTGGCAGCATCCCCAAGTAACATAATTTAGCTTGACTCACGATCTTATGATGGATACATTCCTGAATTCTGTTTAGTTGGGAAGACAACCTCTTCCTCTTGGCTGGGACTTCATCACTTATACATAAATTGAAACCTGAGGTTGGACATAAGGGGGATTCTCAAGGTGAAATGCAGCCCATGAAACCCTAGGCATATAGTAGATGAAGAATCTGGGTCTCTCTTGTGGATTATCCAAGTGACCACAACAGAAGAAAAAAAAAGGTAGAAATGAGGCAACCAAGATTTTTACTCATGGGTGACAGCAAAGGGACTTTGTGTGCATGTAAATGACATCTCCTGTAAACAGCATCTTTCCCAGCTCCTTGGTGCTGTAGCACTGTGCTTACAGTTCAGTCCTAATTGCAGAGTCTCCTTCTTCTTTCTCTAGTTGGGTTCTTAAGAACTTGGCAAGCTAACCTGTATTTTATGTCATTTGCTCATTTTAAAGGAGGAGCAGGGATGTCCCCCTGGAGAGTCCCTAGAGGTCATTGTGTACTAGAAATGGCATAGCTGAGATACGGGGCAATCTTAATAAACATGTGAAAATGTGGTACTGAGTTCTCCAGGCTGAGCCCTCGCCACCATTAGGAGCAATGGTGCACCTTTTAGAAGATGGCATTTCTCTTTCTTTCTCTATTCCCCTCAGACCTTAGGGGGTACACATGGAAAAGGCAGGAAATTCTATCTACCCTTGATTCTGTGTCCATTATAGAAGCTTCTGCAAGAATGGTTAGATAGTAACATTCTAGCATGCATAGGATTTATTTGATATCTTAGATGTGCTGAGATCTGACATAAACTAGGCCCTAGTGGAGTTTTGAGAAAAATGACCCTGTGTAGTCTTCTTCTCCTTTTTTCTTTTCTTTTCTTTTCTTTTCTTTTTCTTTTCTTTTCTTTTCTTTTCTTTTCTTTTCTTTTCTTTTCTTTTCTTTTCTTTTCTCTTCTCTTTTCTTTTCTTTTCTTTTCTTTCCTTTTCTTTTCTTTTTTCTCTTTTCTTTTCTTTTCTTTTCTCTCTTTCTTTCTTTCTTTCTTTCTTTCTTCCTTTCTTTCTGTCTTTCTTTCTCTTCCTGCCTTCCTTCCTTCCTTCCTTCCTTTCTTTTCTTTTTTTGTAGTATAGCAAAAGACTTGAGGATAGGTGTCTTATACAGAAAAGAGGTTAATATTGTGTATAGTTCTGTAAGTCTGAGGTTGATAGCTTTTTGCTTGTAGAGTTTAGAGATGGCATAAGGTCTCCTATTATATGGGCAGAACATGCATGCATATACCTTCCCCTTATGGTCTTTTTTTTTTAAACTTCCAGGAGTCAATACTACCCTGCCCTGCTCTTGACCCCTGCCAGGAGAATAACTACCTCTAGTCAGCTCCTAGGACACTCTAATCACCAGTCATATGATTTCTTCCATCATCATACCTCATTGCCAGGAGTCTGTTTCTATACACGAATTCTAAGAAATACTTTGACCATATATAAACATTTTGCAAATTGCATCCCACCTGTGCTTTCCAGGCATACAACCCTTTCCCTCCTTCAAGCTCTCTTAGTAAGGAAAGATGTCTGGTTCTACATATAAATCTATCCATAAGAGAGTGCCAGGGTATGCTGACTCTCACAGTTGGGCATTTGTGTACCTGAAGGACTTGGGGCAATATTTAACTTCAAAGGATATAGGACAAATGCCTTCTCAGCTTTATAGCAGGTTGACTGACAAGAGAAAGCCTGTTGGCACCTTTCAGATAGTTTTTGTTTGGTTGGTTTCGATATATAGAGTCTTAGTACAAGCAGGATTCAACCTTACTATGGAGCTCAGTCTGGGAATACAGGCTTATGTTACTACTCACAGCTTGGGATCCTTCAAATACTAAGACAAGGAGAGGTTTTTCTACCCACACAGAAGAGCTACTCTGTCCTGAATCAGTCAGAATACCTCCTTAGAGTGTAGGAAATCACCAGGTATGATGATGAACAGTGTGGAAATTGATATTACTTCATCTTGGGGTGTGATCAGTGGGTATGATTGTGAAACAGGGCGGGGTCCAAGATGAAAGGCTTTTAGTGGGTAGACCTGTCCAGCAAAGGCAAATACTGTCTGTTTGTCATCATAGGGCCTGGGCTAATGCTAATTCACCCTAGTGAAGGCCAGTCTCAGGAAAGTGGTATATACTGCCACAGGGTCCCATGCTTATGGCAGGAGAAGAGAAGGCTTGCTCACCATTCCTGGTAGCCATCTCGTCTGCCTCCTCAGCCCACCCAAGCTCATTGGAGAAAAAATTCTTCACAATTACCAGAAGCCCATGCCTATTCCAATAGGAGGCTTATTCAGTAGCAGCAGACAGGATCATAGCTTGATTAACAGGAGAGACAGGAACATCCTAAATTAGCTGTTCAGGGTAAACTAGGAAATTGGTGATGAAATTCTTGGTTGGATCTTCCCAGAACATTCTTAAAATTACTCAGTTGATACAGAAAAGAGTAAAATTACTGCAGATGGGGACAAAAACAGATCATCAACAAGCCTAATGGATTTCTCTTTCCAAGGTTTGGGCTTGGGGTTATTCTAAAACTTAGGGATGTCCATGTGCCTGAATTTTTCTATGGCTAGGCCTACTGATCCCTCTGCCACAAAGAAAACATGATGCCTCTATCAAACCACAGCTTTACGTAGAACTAGATATATTTATGTAACTCAGTCAAAAGAATTTAAAAATATACATCTCCCAGTTTTGTGAACTCATTGTAACTAGAGGAAAAAAAATTCCATATCCTGCCAGTGAGATATGCCATCCCTATATCCTGAACTGTCAAGGATGCAGTCTTTATTGGCAGTGATGTTCAGCAGTGCTCACTGAAGAAGGCTTGGTCCTGTTCAATGTCAAAGAGAATACTGTGGCTATCATGAAGTAGGAGCCAGCTGAGTATCTCCTTAATGGAGAGTCTAAGACATGCCATTCATACCTCATTTTAAGTTAGCAAAAATGGGGGCCTGGTAGACATGTTTCTAGCCCTTTCCTTATGAGATAGGGAACTCTTTAAAAATTTTTTTCTTTTGTATTTCTCCAAAATCTTCAGTGTGTTTGTGTGTGTGGTCTGTATGTGGTGTGTGTATGTGTGTGTGTGTGTGTGTGTGTGTGTGTGTGTGTGTGTATACAAATACATGTGCACAGGAGACCATGGAGACCAGAGGGCAATAAATTACTTAATTCTTTGGCACTGGAGTGAGAGATAGTTGAGCCACCTAGTGTGGATGCTAGAAACTAAACCCAGTTCTCCTCAAATACAGCATGTGCTCTCAACCACCAAGCTATCACTTCTACCCTTTCTATCCCTTTTCTTATAGAGGACTCTAATACAATTGTGGTCCATTTTTGATATAAGTTCACCTTGCTTAGATACTGTATTCTTCTTCATCTACCCCAACATGTGACAGGGACATCTTCTAGGCAGGGTTACAAACATCTGCAGCCTAGGAATCAGCGAGTTCCCCAGGGAGGGTGTTAAATCCAGAGTCTGCTGATCTGTTTCCTGTCTTTGTTATGGTTTCTTCACCGTAACTGGATATCCTTCTGAGCTCCAGCAAGCTGGTACTGTGTACAGCTGTGTCAGCAGGCCAAGGACTGCTGGCTTTGGAGGCCACATTCCCATTTACATAGCCAGCTTCCAGAACACCAGTATACCTATTTATTTACAGGGTAAACTGTTCCCTGTCTACAGATCTGTAGGCCTCTCCATGTCATTCACAAGGTTCTGTGTAATCTAATTAAGATGAATTAAGAGGGAGAGTGGTTACCTAGCTGCACAGGGCTCTGCCAAGACAAAATCTCACAGGAATGCAAACAAATCACCATCCTAACAAATGGCTATGAAAACACTTCAGGAAAGCAGCAAAATTTCTAAGACTTTGAAGCTGGGAAGCCCTAGCTGAGGCTGTGGAGCTAGGGATGTGGGTATGTGGCTGTGCCTGTCTAGCATTGTGCTACCACTTGTATAGTATTATTGCTTTGAGGACAGATAACTGCCCTCCAAACAGCTTTTGATCCACATGTGCTATCTCCCCAGATGCAGAGCATCAAGGTGTCCCTGTTGCCTGAGGTCCACAAATTAGCACACCGATCTTTGTTAGACAAGAAAATGCACTTTTTGGAAACCTTGCAAATGACATTGACTATTCACAAAAACACAGCATCAGCTGCCAGTGGGTTTCCAGTAAGCTTTTAGAGTGTTTAACCCAAAGTGGGTTTGTGGGTATTAAGGAGGCTCCATAGAGGGTAAAGAGCAAGCTGTTGATAACTCTGAAGTCACTCTTGTTGACCTGGCACAGAAGAGAGAGCCTACCAAATGTGTGCTTCTCTTGAGGATGGTACAGAGCTTTTCTTCCCCTGCCTCAAGTCCCTCTTATGATTGATCCCAACTCCTTGGTGCTTCCTGGCACCCAGTCCAGCAAGAGGTTTTGATTTTGTATGAAGTTTGAAGAACTGAGAAGTGTGCAGAGCGGAAATTAACAGCATGTTGTATCATTTAGATTCTTAAGGAGAGCATAGTGCCAAAAATAGTTTCCAGTCTTCATTGAGAACTCCAGCTCAGTGGGGAAGTGCATGGCTGTGAGCCTAGCACTTGGGAAGTAGAATAAAAAGGAATAGGAGTTCAAGACTAGTTTGGACTGTGAGACCTTATCTTAAAAAAATAACCAAAGAGGGGAGGATCTCAAAGTAGGCACTGTTACAGTATCCAATCAGACTTTAATGCTATCATTTATACATCCTGAGAAATCAGATAGTTTTTCCTCAATTTAGTTCCTCAGTTCAATGTAGAAATGTAGTAAAATGCTCCATATAATGAACTGCAAGGCAGTTTTAAGCTAGCCAGACTCCAGCCACGTGCTGTTGTAGTACCAACATATGGTCTGATTTCATACTCTGCCTGAACTGTGCCTTATATGCTTAAGTGTTACGTCACTTAAAGTACAATGTGCTGCCTCATGTAACTTTCTCCAAAATTGACTGTACACACAAGTTTCAACAGAAGAAAATTCAAATACAACCCCCCCCACATCCTATCAGATCACCTCAGATTAAAGATGTATTTCAACAACAGAAACAACAAAAAGCCTACAAATTCATGGAAACTAAACAACCCTCTACAGAAGGAAAACTGGGTAAAAGCAGAAATAAGAGAAAATTAAAGACTTCCTATTCCTAGAATTCAGTGAATGCACAGTATACCCAAGCTGATGGAACACAATGAAAGTGCTGCTGAGAGGAAGTTCATAGCACTAGATGCCTTATAAAGATAATAGAGAGATCTCAAACTAGCAGCCTAACAGCACACCTGAAAGCTCTAGAACAAAAAGAAGCAAACACACCCAAGCGGAGTAGACATCAGGAAATAATAAAACTCAGGGCTAAAATCAGTAAATTAGGAACAAAAAGAACAATAGAAAGAATTAATGAAAAAAAAGGAGCTGTTTGAGAAAATCAGTAACATAGACAAAGTTTTATACAAACTAAAAGACACAGAATATCCAAAATAACAAAATCAGAAATGAAAAGGGGGATATAACAACAAACACCTAGGAACTCCAAAGACTCATTAAGTCACTCTTCAAAAACCTCTACTCCACAAAAATGAAAAATCTACACTAAATGGGAAATGTTCTTGGTAGATACCACTTGCCAAAGTTAAATCAAGATCAGGTTAACAATTTAAACAGACAGATAATCCCCTAAGGAAATAGAAGCAGTCACCAAAAGTCTTCCAATCAAAAAAGGCCCAGGGACAGTTTTAGCACAGTTCTACTAGACTTTCAAAGAAGAGCTAATAGCAAAAATTATCCTACAAAACAAAAACAGAAGGAACCTTGCTAAATTTATTTTATGAGGCCAGTCACCCTGATACTCAAAGATTCAGCAAAATAAGAGAATTATAGATTATTTCCCTCATGAACTTTGATGCATACATGCTCAATAAAATACTTACAACATGAATCAAAAAACATATCAAAAAGGTGATTCACCATCAAGTAGGCTCCATCCCAGAGAGATGCAGGGATGGTTCAACATACAAAAATCTGTCAATGTAATTCACTGTATAAACCAACAAAAATGACATGAACATCTTATTAGATGCGGAAAAAAAACCTTTGACAAAATCCAGCACCACTTCATGATAAATGTATTAGAGAGACCAGGGATATAAGGGACATCCATAAACATAATAAGGCAGTGGTCAACAAGCCTATACCTGACATTGAATTAAATGGGGAGAAACTCAAAACAATTCCAGTAAAATCAGGAACAAAACAAGGCTCCCCTCTCTTTCTGTATCTATTCAATATAGTACTTGAAGTTCTAGCTAGAGCAATAAAACAGCTAAAGGAGATTAAAAAGGACTACAAATTGGAAAGGAAGACATCAAAGTATTATTTGTAGATGATATAATATGCATAACTGATACATACATATTCCCAAAATTCTATCAGGAAATTCCTACAGCTGATAAACACCTTCAGTGAAGTGGCTGGATACAAGATTAACTAAGGTGAAAAAAAAATCAGAAAAACAATATACTTCACAATAGCCACAAATTATCTGAAATATCTAGAAGTAACTAACCAAGCAAGTAAAAGACCTGTATGTCAATAACTTCAAGTCTTTGAATATAGAAATTGAAAAAGATCTCAGAAGATAGAAAGATCTTCCACAGTCATGGATTGGTAGGATTAGCATAGTAAAAGTGCTTATTTTACCAAAGGCAAGCTACAGATGGAACACAATACCCACCAAAAGTTCCACACAATTTTTTACATACCTTGAAAGAACAACACCCAACTTTATGTGTGTATGGGAGAGAGAGGGAGAGAGAGAGAGAGAGAGAGAGAGAGAGAGAGAGAGAGAGAGAGAAAGCTAAAACAATTCTGTAAAATAAAAGAATTTCCAGAGGTATCATCCCTGATTTCAAGCAATACTAAGCTACAGAGCTGTAGTAACAAAAGTCATATTACTATCTTCCATGTGATAGGTATTAAGATTCCAAGGTGAATGAGACATAGTCTGTGCTCTCAGAGCTCAGGTGAAGGTAGGAAGATTCGAGAAAGATGAGGTGGGTAGGTGTGTGAAAAACTAGTTAACAGTTGATGGCAATAGGCCAGACCATAGGGATCTGTATTCTTTGGAGAGATGGGGCCCTACTGTCCTTCCCTCTGTGTTTACTAGATGCCTCCTCTTCCTCTTCTCTCATAAGGACATTAGTTTGTCTGCTTAGGGCCCACCAGATAACCCAGGATGATCCTCCATCTCACAATCCTTAGTTTTATGATGTTTTCAGAGACACTTTCTCCAAATACATTTCCAGTTTCAGGGATTAGAGCTAATGTCTCTTCTAAATTGTCACTAGCCTATCTCAGGTATTCTGACATGTAAATTGAACTGGCCAGTGGTCAGCAAGATGATTCTGATATTAGTAGGAGCAGAAAACAGGGTGTATCTGAGAATGAAAACTGAGGGGAGAATATGACTATCTTTTGGGAATAGGCAAGAGAGAAGATGGAGTCAACGGCTACCTGAAAGAAGCAGATGTGGGAAGATAGTTGAAATAGCTGAGAAGAAATCCTTTTCTGATACTATAACAAAATCCCTATGTAGGAAGCTTTATAAGAAAAGTTAATTTTGACTCAGTTTTCAGGCACAGGGATAAGGGGCTGCATCTGATGATGACCTTCTTCTTGTCAGGGCCTGAAGTAGCTCACGGTATCACTTGGCTACAAACAGCACTTGTACCTGTGTGTGTCTTCTGGTTCTTTCCCTAGGAAGCTGCCAGTATTTAATCTTGGCAGCTCTACCAAGATGACCTTGTCTAACCCTAATCACCCCTGAAGCCTCTGCTCTAAACACCCCAGCCCATACTACTTCATTGTGGGCTCTGAACTCCAAGGGAAGCTTTGGCTAGGTACAAACCATATTCAAACCATTTGGTGCATCCCTACATGAAAGAAGAGAATCAGAATAGGATGTCATCAAAAAGCCAAGAGAGGAGGTTTTTTTTGTTTGTTTGTTTGTTTGTTTTTTTGTTTTTGGTTTTTTTTTTCCCTGAGACAGGGTTTCTCTG
Organism: Apodemus agrarius; assembly: GCA_964023405.1. Taxonomy (NCBI): domain Eukaryota; kingdom Metazoa; phylum Chordata; class Mammalia; order Rodentia; family Muridae; genus Apodemus; species Apodemus agrarius. The sequence continues at coordinate 122,674 of OZ030021.1, forward strand.
TGTAGTCCTGGCTGTCCTGGAACTCACTCTGTAGACCAGGCTGACCTCGAACTCAGAAATCCACCTGCCTCCCAAGTGCTGGGATTACAGGTGTGCGCCACCACCGCCCGGCTCCATTAGAGAGAAGTTTTAAAAAAGAAAGTCATTCTTTTAAAGGATCATGTTCTATTTATTCTTCTGATAGTTTCATACAAGTATGCAATATGTATAAAATATTTCTTTTTTATTTTGTTCTTTAATCTATTTACCTTTATTTTATATGCATTGGTGTTTTGCCTACATGTATGTCTATATGAGAATATCAGATCTTGGAGTTACAGACAATTATGAGTTGCTGTGTGGGTGCTAGGATTTGAACTTGGGTCCTGTGGAAGAGTAATTGTGCCCTTATTTACTGAGCCATCTCCAGCCCCATATCCAGTGTTTCTTGATCCTTTACATTCTAGCTTCCCTCTCCTATTCTTAGGGTCACCAACAGTTCCCCTTCCACCATCACATCTTTTCTTTTTATTATTATTATAACCTGCTGAATCCAGTTGCCTGCTGGGATGTTGATTAATCTTATTGGCTTTAGGAAGGCAGTGTGCTCTTACTGTCATGTCAAGAGGCCTATTTTGCACACAGTTTACACAAGTAAGTCATGTTACACTTGTGCTCCTAGACCTATGAATCTCTTTGCTCCCACCTCCCTAGCTTTCAGTTTGGAAATTCCAAATTACATTTATTCCATGATGTTGGCAAAGTGGTTACACACACACACACACACACACACACACACACACACACAAACACACACACATATGGGAGTTTTTACCTATATATGTAAAGAAATAAAATACAGGAAAATAGCAGTCTTTTGAAAAGAGGCCCAAAGCTCTGACCCTGACTGACTTGAGAGAAAGACAGACTTTGTGTCTGCCACTTGGGTGTTGAAAAGCATCAGATTTGCAGTCTCAGAACCTCTGCACCTCTGCTCTTCTCCATAGGCACTTTGGATGCATATTTTCATGCCACTGTTCCCAGAATCAGATGCCCTCAGCAATCAAATCAAATTACATTACTGTTTATGTTGATGGTTGGCTGCTTTTGAAAAAGGCTTAAAAAGATAAAAAACAAAAAACAAACAAACAAAAATAAACAGTCTGACCTGTACAAAACTGACCATTGTATCTTTTCTTTCCATGCAATTACATTCTTGGTGCATTTTGTTGTTGTAGAAAAAAAATCCAATAGCTTTATATTTAGTAGAATAAGAGAGGACAGGACCTTTAGTTTAGTTTTGCTTTTACATGTGCTGTGTATTACTGAAGAGGTCGAAACACCAAAGCAGGTTCTCCTTGTGATAATGTCAAAGGTATATGAAGGAGAAGGGGGCATTTTACATCCCACTTTTTTTTTTTTTTTTTTACAGTGGCTCACTAAGAGCAGCTAGGTTCTCAGCACACAGGGCCATGAACTGCTGTTTTTCTTGTAGTATCTCTGGTGGATCTGTTTTCTTTGTCTGGCAAAGAAGTCAGATTCTATTCAAGACACCCATGTGGGTGGCCTCTGCTCGGCATTTCCAGAAGGGTGGATCATACTGCTTTCTCTCCAGCCCCTGAGAACCAGAGGAGGGCCACGATGTTGGGGGTAGTGGTGGTAGAAGGGATGCCTAATTGGCTCTGATGAGCTCATACCCACAGCAAAGCTGCTTCAACATAAGCAATTCTTTGATGGTACAGTCATTTGACTTTTAGTTACATATAGAAAAGGTAAATTGTGTACTTGTTGGAAACAAAGTCCAGGGAAAGCATGGATGCTTGTGCAATCTGTGCAGAATGGTCTTTCATTGGAGGAGATTCAATTAATGAAATAGCTACAGAATAAATCACAATAGATTTTAAAAGGAATTCAATGTGTGACTTTCTCATTTAATGGCCATAAGGGTAAAATCTCCAATTGCTCAAACCAAAGGAGCCCATCAGCAGAGAGGAAAAGCAGTATAAATTTCCAGAAGCAATCATCAAGATATTACTAAACACCCAAAGTCATATATGTCGGCTTTCCAGGAGTATAACAAAATAAACTACAACAACCAACTTACAAAGAAGAAAGGTTCATTGTGGCTTACAGTTCTAGAGGTTTCACTTCATGGTCAGTTGATCCTGTTGTTTAGGGCCTCTGGTGAGTTTAGAGGCAGAGAGATGTCGGGAGAGGGGAGAGAGGAGAAAGTGGAGTGGAAGGGGGAGTGAGAGAGTGACAGGGAGGAAGTAAAAGGGGAGATGGGGAGAGGAACTGCCTCCTAGACTCTGCCTCCTTAAGTTTACACCACTTTGGACAGTGCTGTTGACTGTGAATAAAGCTTTTACTTCATGGGCCTTCAGAGGATATTGCAGATCTAAATTATAGCCCAGATAAACTAACAAGAGACAAGTTCATATGGTTTTCAAAAGCTTATTGATAGATCTGTATGCCTTAGGACATCTAAATTCCAAGGATAAATGGGAAAATTTGGGCCAGTGAGGGAGAAGTTAGAAGGGAAATGTGGAGAAAACATGCTGTTCTGTTTGTCTTCAGTAGTGTGCAGTGTGTAAGTGATTGGCTGACACAAAGTTGCAGGATACGTTAAAATCAACCACATTTCCTCTAATGAGAGAGAACGATGTGGGAGTTTCAAAGTATTTCATGCAAATAGTGATGGAACTTACAGAGAATTGGAGTTGCTGTAGAAAACATCAGAATATTCTTTTTCATTCTTGTTTACTTCATAAATTCATTTACACATACACAGACAATGTTTACACATCACATACTACATTGATAAGTCTCAAACCCTGGGACAAATGACTGGTACCGATTTAACATATCAAAGCAGCCTGGCTACCAGGTTGTCCCAGCATCCTTCTGTCCCTGTTATAGTGTATGGCTGGCTGGCATACCATGCCCTCTACCCCTTCTTTCCCAACTCTGCAGCTGAGGGGCTGGGTTGCCCTTACCCCAAAGGCTCTTCCCTATATAATCCAGCCATTTTGGTTATACTCCCCTTTTTACCCTTTGCCCTCCAGCCTGCTACATCTGGTTCTCCTCTTCTTTCACCTTCCTACTCTCCTCTCATGGCTCAGAGTCATGTCCACTCTGGACTCTTCCAGATGTCTCTGCCTCTGACATGCTCTCCCTTTTATTTACAATGAATCTTCCTCCACCACACCTAGGGGCAGTGATGTCCTTCCCTTTATTTCTCTTTTTCATTCAACAATATAAAGATAAATGTTAGAGAAGTCTTGACATTCCTTAAAGTTGAATATAGACTTTTAAATATGTGTAGTAATTGATTGTATGGTGTGTGTATTAGAAATGAATTAAACTATTAGTTCAAAAGAAGATAAAATTTAGGTTCACTACGTGAGTTTCATAATTTGAATAATTGGGCTAAAAATGAATGATTTCAAATTATAATGTGGATGGCATCCTCAGTGGATGGCTGCTGGGAAAGCAACGCCCTGCCTGGGGGTGGGGGGCTACTCTGAGACCTATAGTACACAGAATCTGCTGACATGTGTGTTGTGCCACATTTGGAGAACAAGTGCATGTTATTGTACTCTATGGCATACACTTTGTACTGCCCTGGTCAGCTTCGATTATGAGAGTGCTACATGCCATACAGGAAAGCCATGTTCAAGGAGTAATGAGCTATGAATGTCATAGGCCATGGAATTAGATTTTGCTCCACTTAAAAATAACACAGAAAAAAAACTTTGCTTGATAAACAGAATTAACTTAAGCTAACAGGATAAATGCACAACTTAAAAAAAAAAAAACCACAAAGTCCACTCCATTACCCCTCAGAAAAATGATTTATACACATGATTCCTTTGCCTGTCATCCACACTAAGGAAGCTGAAGACCCAAAAACTTTCAGACCCTGTGGGATGATTTGGAGATTTTGCTTCTGACAACTCTAAATTTCACTTTTAAGAAAAATTTGTGTGACAGGGCGTGGTGGCGCACGCCTGTAATCCCAGCACTTGGGAGGGAGAGGCAGGCAGATTTCTGAGTTCGAGGCCAGCCTGGTCTACAGAGTGAGTTCCATGACAGCCAGGGCTACACAGAGAAACCCTGTCTCGAAAAACCAAAAAAAGAAAAAAAAAAAAAGAAAAAAAAAAAAAAAGAAAAATTTGTGTGGCCTGGAGAGATGGCTCAGTGGTTAAAAGCACTAATTGCTCTTCCAGAGGTCCCGAGTTCAATTCCCAGAAACCACATAGTGGCTTACAACCATCTGTAATGGAATCTGATGCCCTCTTCTGGTGCGTCTGAAGACAACAACAGTGTACTCACATATATAACAAATATTTCTATTTAAAAAAGAAAAAATTGTGCATCTGCATACACACACACATACATATACATCTGTGTGGTTTTTTTAAATTTTATTTTTCAAGGCAGTGTAACACTGACCATCAAGTGACTCACTCTGTAGATCAGGTTGGCCCTGAACTCAGACTCTCCTACCTCTGCCTCCTGATTAAGGTATTAAGGCTAGGATTAAAGGCATGTGCCACTATGCCCAGCTCCATTTTTTTTTATATTGGAGGAAAATAGTTTTGTTCTCCCCTGTCTTTGTCTTACCCTGCTCCTTCCCTGTATCCTGTAACTTCCCCAAACATTTTGCTTCAGAATAATTTGGGGCATATTCTTAGAAATCATCTCTGGAAATACCATGTCATTAAATTTAATTTCACAGATAACTTCTTAAAAGATTTTATTTTTATCTATGAATATGTGTCTCTGAAATTACAGGTAGCATCATTGTGCATGCTGGGAACTAAACTCTGATCTCTACAAGACAGAAAGCACTCTTAACTGTGAGCCATCTCTCCAGCCCCTCATAAAGATTTCTTATATTTTCCATTGTCATTGTCATTTAGACTCAAAAACTTTATATGCATAGCTTCATTGACTATAAAGATGGCACATTAGTTTTAGGTTTAATTTTACCTTCATCAGCATTTTCATCTCTCTGTGACTGGGCCAGCCTCTCATTATAGATTCTAGTCTGTGAGTCAGTGATCTCTAAAGTATAGTATAATGTGTTTATCATCATCTCAGAGACATGTAGGTCATAATGCTGTTTATTACACTGAGCAACACAGTGTTTGTGTACAGCTTATAAAAATTAATACCTACACTTTGAAGAATGCCTAGTCGTTACTTTGCTTCTGAGAAGAATGTTTGATCAAAGTTTGTAGAGCTCTGTCCTTTGTTCTTGGGCTTCTCTTTCCCACCATAGCCTTTATCTCTACAGCAGCCACTGTGTGGACCACTGGTTCTCCTTCCCTTTATATGTACCATGAGGCAAAGGTAATGCAGGCATGCATCTGAAGCCAAGAGCACCTCAGAGCTTTTGAGCAAAAACATACTTTTCCCTAAAACTAGAGTACAACTACACATTCAGAGCCCACTTTTAGCCATAATATAAATAAGAGACCCAAGAGAATATTTAAATAGCAACAACAAAAAGTGAGAGTGGTTTCATATTACTAACCAAAAGATGTGAAACTGGGGGCATGGGTTTGCTTTCTTTCATATTAGACCTTTGGAGTTTTTGTTGTTGTTTTTTTTATTTTTATTTTTTTTTGTTATTTCGAGACAGGGTTTCTCTGTGTAGCCCTGGCTGTCCTGGAACTCACTCTGTAGACCAGGCTGGCCTTGAACTCAGAAATCCGCCTGCCTCTGCCTCCCAAGTGCTGGGATTACAGGTGTGTGCCACCACCGCCCGGCAGTTGTTTTTTTTTTATTTTTATTTTTTTGTTTTTTTTTTAGCTGTCAGCAAATAGGTGTGTCCATCTTTCCAAATTTGAAGAATTTAAACAGTTGAAAGTCAATTGAATAATCAAAGACACAGTGTTTGCACAGTCACAAAAATCTCTACTTCAAGAACTTTCCTCGTTGTGGGGAGAGACCATGCACAGAGGTCATATGCATGTATATGCATGTTGCATATACATGCACACATGCAAATATGAGCCAACCTTGTTTTGTTAGTAAGAAGTGTGTACTGTCAATGTCTAGAATAACAACCCCTTGCAAGACTTGTTCCTTTGAGGTCTATCTCTCCAGAATTGTGTAGAGAAGTGATTCTCAACCTGGAGGTTACAAACCCTTTGGGTCACATAACATATCCTGCATATATATATTGGTTTTTCGAGACAGGGTTTCTCTGTGTGGTCTTGGCTGTCCTGGAACTCACTCTAGACCAGGCTAGCCTCGAACTCAGAAATCCGCCTGCCTCTGCCTCCCAAGTGCTGGGATTACAGGAGTGCACCACCACGCCCAGCTCCCAGATATATTTTTTAAAGATTTATTTATTTATTATATTCAGACGCTCTGGAAGAGGGCATCAGATCTCATTACAGATTGTGAGCCACCATGTGATTGCTGGGATTTAACTCAGGACCTTTGGAAGAGCAATCAGTGCTCTTAACTGCTGAGTCATGCAAACTGACTGAAAATGAGGGAAAGAGGACAGAGAAAACTCTAGAAATAGATGTGTTTATCTTGGAATACATTATTGGCGACAACAGTGGTGCATTTTGAAAACCAGGAGTCATGGAGAGAAGCATGCACTGAGCACACAATGGACATCATAACTGAAGTTTTGAATTGATGATCTGTTTCATAAGTAAATAATGAAAAGATGAAAACAGCCACAGTAAACAATGAAAGAAACTATGGCAGAAGTTTCACTCCTTTGTAACCTCTTTTGTCAGGCATTATATGGGGACTCATGTCCTTACTATAAAGAAATATAATACTACATTCTGACTCAGAAATCTTTGTCTAAAGAAAATTCTTCTCAGTCCTTAGTAATGTTCATCAGAGTCCATTATTTTTTGAGATTAGTATCTTACTATGAAGCCCAGGTTGGCCTTAAACTCACTTCAATGTCCTCCTTCCTCCTTCTCTTAAGTGCTTTATTAACAGGTGTGTCTGGAAGAATTGCTAACATGTGCTTGCATGCATGCATGTGTATATGCTTGCGTGTGTACATGCTCCATGTTTTCTGTTCCTTGAATGTTCACACATTTGATGAATATCAAACACTGAAAATAATGGTTTAGTTGTATACCTAATGGGTAATAACTTGAAGGAAACAAAAGCTTATGGCATTCACAGTTTTTAGGAAACATACAAGGGCCTCCACAGCCTAGACTGGCCTCAAATTCATGGTCCTGGTATGTCAGCCTCCTGAGGTCTGGGATTATAGGCATGGTCCTTCACCCCTGTTGGTAACACATAGCAGAGAAGAAGAAAGATTAAGCAGAGAATTCTGCACTGCATTGTGAATGTGATCGCTCACGAATAGGAAAGGAGAGACAGAAAGTGCACTTCTGGTTGAGGCAGAATATAGCAGTCACTTCCAGCTCAGAGCTAACTGTTCCCAGCTCCTTTAAGAGTATTCTTTTCCTGTACTTGCAGCCTGTGGACCCACCATTAAGGGCCTCATCACCTAACTTCAGGTATGGCTTGTTTTCAGTTTGTGGCTTCTAAAAGATCCAGTGAATATTAGTAGAATGAAGCCATCAGGAACTCTGGAGTGAGGATCTGGGATCCTCTTGTAGCTCCTTGGCCTTCTTTTTATGAAGTAAGTTAAATATGATACATACATCTGTGAAGTATTGAATGTAAAACACAAATGTTCACTTCGGATTTGGATATTTAAAAGTCATAAATAGTTGGCAGAAATACAGGCTGTATTAAAATTTGGGATGAATTATAGCTCCATGATATAGTACCACTTATGTTTGAGATGTACTCCCAACTCAGAAGAGGAGAATTCAGAAAAGTGAATTATTAATTCATATATCAGCCTGAGCATTAACAGCATGAGTTTGTGCTGGCAATCTTACAACATCTGAAACCACTCAGTGCTGTTCTTTAAATATCCAATAGACTATCTCTACACTCAAAATTTTTTTTAAATTTTTTTTTGTGGTTCACCCTTTTCTTTTGAATTTTTTTATTTAATAACATTTATTTCAAAATATACACTCAGTATTTACTTTTTTATTATCATTTTTTGATTGGATATTTTCTTTATTTACATTTCAAATGTTTTCCCCATTCCAGGTCTCCTCTTTGGGACCCCCCATCCCATCCTCCCTCCCCCTGCCTCTATGAGGGTGCTCCCACCCACACATTCCCATCCTCCTGCCCTGGCATTCCCCTACACTGAGGCATCAAAACCCCTCAGGCCCAAGGGCCTCTCCTCACACTGATGTCCAACAAGGCCATCCTCTGCCACATATGTAGCCAGCGCCATGGGTTGCTCCATATGTATTCTTTGGTTGGTGGTCCAGTCCCCAGGAGCTCCGGGATGGGGGGAGGAAGGATGTCTGGCCTGTTGACACTGTTGCTCCTTCCATGGGGCTACAAACCCCCTCAGCTTCTTCAGTTCTTTCTCCAGCTCCTCCATCGGGGATCCCCTGAACTCAGTCCAATGGTTGGCAGCGAACTTCTACCTTTGTATTTGTCAGGCTATGGCAGGGCCTCTCAGGAGACAGCTATATCAGGCTGCCATCAGCAAGCACTTATCAGCATCCAAAATAACGTCCAGGTTTGGTGTCTGTACATGGGATGGATCCCCAGGTGGAGTAGTCTCTGGATAACCTTTCCTTCAGTCTCTGTTCCACACTTTGTCTCCATATTTTCCTCCTGTGAGTATTTTGTTCACCCTTCTAAAAAGCACATCTTAAAGCATGCACATTTTGGTCTTCCTTCTTCTTTGGCTTCATATGATCTGTGAATTGAATCTTGAATCTTGGGTATTTCGAACTTTTGGACTAATATCCACTTATCACTAAGTACATATCCTGTGTGTTCCTTTGTGATTGAATCACCTCAGGATGATATTCTCAATTGCATCGATTTGCCTACAAATTTCATGAAGTCATTGTTTTTAATAACTAAGTAGTATTCCATTGTGTAAATGTACCACATCTTCTGTATCCATTCCTCTGTTGAGGGATCTTTCCACCTTCTGGCTACTATAAATAAGGCTGCTATGAACATAGTGGAGCATGTGTCCTAATTACATGTTGGAGCATCTTCTGGGTGTATACATATATACACCTAGGAGTGGAATAGCTGGGTCTTCAGATATAGTACTATGGCCAATTTTGTTGTTGTTGTTTTTTCGAGACAAGGTTTCTCTGTGTAGCCCTGGCTGTCCTGGAATTCATTCTGTAGACCAGGCAGGCCTCAAACTCAGAAATCTGCCTGCCTCTGCCTCCCAAATGCTGGGATTAAAGGCATGCGCCACTACTGCCCAGCTTACTATGGCCAATTTTCTGAGTAACCCCCAGACTGATTTCCAGAGTGGTTGTACCAGCTTGCAATCCCACTAGCAATGGAGGAGTGTTCCTCGTTTTCCATATCCTTACCAGCATTTGCTGTCACCTGAGTTTTTGATCTTAGCCATTCTGACTGGTATGAGGTGGACTCTCAGGGTTATTTTGATTTGCATGTCCCTGATGACTAAGGATGTTGAACATTTCTTTAGGTGTTTCTCAGCCCTTAGAGATTCCTTAGTTGGGAATTCTTCATTTAGCTCTGTGCCCCATTTTTTTTTTCATGCTTTTTTTTAAAAAATTTTTATTTTCTATATTCTATGTTTACATTCCAAAGGCTTTCCCCTTTCCCAGTTACCCCCCACCATATGTCCCATAATTCCTCTCCCCCCCATGCTATTCCCCACTCATTCCACCCCCCCCCACGATTTCTCTGTTCTGGGTCTACAATACTGGATCCAATCTTTACAGGCCCAGGGTCCTCTCCTTTTTTTCTTCTTGAGAGTCATTTGACTTGCTAATTATGCATTGAGTATTTAGGGCTTCTGGGCTCATTAATATCCACTTATCAGTGATTGCATTTCGTGTGTATTCTTTTGTGATTGGGTTAGCTCACTTAGGATGATAGTTTCCAGATCTAACCATTTACCTACAAATTGCATGAGTTCATTATTTTTAATTGCTGAGTAGTACTCCATCTGTGCCCCATTTTTAATAGGGTAATTTGATTCTCTAGAGTCTAACTTCTTGAGTTCTTTGTTTATATTGGATATTAGTCCACTTTTGGATGGAGGAATGGTAAAGGTCTTTTCCCAATCTGTTGGTTGCTGTTTTGTCCTATTGACATTGTCCTTTGCCTTACAGAAGCTTTGCAATTTTACGAGGTCCCATGTTACAAGGTCCCATGTGTCAATTCTTGATCTTTGAGCATAAGTCATTGGGATTCTCTTCAGGAACTTTTCCCCTGTGCTCAAGTGTTTGAGACTTTTCCTCACTTTCTCTTCTATTAGATTCAGAGTATCTGGTTTTATGTGTTTTAGCTCCTTTGTCAAAGATCAAATGACCATAAGTGTGTGGGTTCATTTCTGGGTCTTCAATTCTTTTTTTTGTTTGTTTGTTTTTTATTTTCTATATTTTTTACATTCCAAATGCTTTCCCCTTTCCCAGGCCCCCCCTCACCATATGTCCCATAAGTCCTCTTCCCTCTGCCCAATCACCAATCCCCCCCCCATTTCATTGTTCTAGTACTCCCCTACCATACTGGATCAAGTCTTTTCAGGACCAGGGCCCTCTCCTTCCTTCCTTCCTTCTTGGGAATCATATGATTTGCTAATTGTGACTTGAGTATTCAAAGCTTCTGGGCTAATTAATATCCACTTATCAGTGATTGCATTTCATGTGTATTCTTTTATGATTGGGTTACCTCACTTAGGATGATATTTTCCAGTTCCAACCATTTGCCTACAAATTTCATGAATTCATTGTTTTTAATTGCTGAGTAGTATTCCATTGTATAAATATACCACATGTTCTGTATCCATTCCTCCTTTGAGGGACATCTGGGTTCTTTCCAGTTTCTGACTATTATAAATAAGGCTGCTATGAACATAGTGGAGCATGTGTCTTTGTTGCATACAGGGGAATCCTCTGGGTATATGCCCAGGAGTGGTATGACAGGGTCCTCTGGAAGTGTCATGCCCAATTTTCTGAGGAACTGCCAGACTGATTTCCAGAGTGGTTGTACCTTCTTGCAATCCCACCAAGAGTGGAGGGGTGTTCCTATTTCTCTACATCCTCGCCAGCATCTGCTGTCTCTTGAGTTTTTAATCTTAGCCATTCTGATTGGTGTGAGGTGAAATCTCAGGGTTGTTTTGATTTGCATTTCCCTGATGACTAGTGATGTTGAACATCTCTTAAGGTGCTTCTCAGCCATTCAAATTTCTTCAGGTGAAAATTCTTTGTTTAGCTCTGTACCCCAATTTTTAATAGGGTTATTTGTTTCTCTGGGGTCTAACTTCTTGAGTTCTTTGTATATATTGTATATTAGACCTCTGTCGGATGTGGCGTTGGTGAAGATCATTTCCCAATTAGTTGGTTGTTGTTTTGTCCTTCTGATGGTGTCCTTTGCTTTACAAAAACTTTGTAATTTTATGAGGTCCCATTTGTCAATTCTTGATCTTAGAGCATAAGTTATTGGTGTTCTGTTCAGGAACTTTCCCCCTGTGCTCATGTCCTCCAGGGTCTTCCCCAGTTTCTTTTCTATTAGTTTCAGTGTGTCTGGTTTTATGTGGAAATCCTTGATCCACTTGGAGTTGATCTTAGTTCAAGGAGATAAGAATGGATCAATTTGCATTCTTCTGTATGCTGACCTCCAGTTGAAGCAGCACCAACTGTTGAAGAGGCTATCTTTTTTCCACTGGATGGTTGTAGCTCCTTTATCAAAGATCAAGTGACCATAATTCTGTGGGTTCATTTGGGGATCTTCAATTCTATTCCATTGATCTACTTGCCTGTCACTGTACCAATACCATGCAGTTTTTAACACAATTGCTCTGTAGTACTGCTTGAGGTCGGGATATTGATTCTCCCAGAAGTCCTTTTATTGTTGAGAATAGTTTTAGCTATCCTGGGTTTTTTGGTATTCCAGATGAATTTGAGAATTGCTCTTTCTAAATTTATGAAGAATTGATTTGGGATTTTGATGGGAATTGCATTGAATCTGTAGATTGCTTTTGGCAAGATGGTCATTTTTATTGTATTAATCCTGCCAATCCAAGAGCATGAAATATTTTTCCATCTTCTGAGGTCTTCTTCAATTTCTTTCTTCAAAGACTTGAAGTTCCTGTCATACAGATCTTTCACTTGTTTGGTTAGAGTCATGCCAAGATACTTTATATTGTTTGTGGCTATTGTGAAGGGTGTTATTTCCCTAACTTCTTTCTCAGCCTGCTTATCCTTTAAGTATAGGAAGGCTACTGATTTGCTTGAATTGATTTTATAACCAGCCACTTTGCTGAAGTTATTTATTAGCTGTAGGAGTTCTCTGGTGGAGTTTTTTGGGTCATTTAAATATACTATCATATCATCAGCAGATACTGATAGTTTGACTTCCTCCTTTCCAATTTGTATCCCTTTGACCTCCTTATGTTGTCTAATTGCTCTGGCTAAAACTTCAAGGCTATATTGAAAAGATATGGAGAGAGAGGGCAGGCTTGTCTAGTCCCTGATTTTAGTGGGATTGCTTCAAGTTTCTCTCCATTTAGTTTGATGTTGGCTACTGGTTTGCTGTATGTTTTTACTATGTTTAGGTATGGGCCTTGAATTCCTGCTCTTTCCAAGACTTTTAGCATGAAAGGATGCTGAAGTTTGTCAGATGCTTTTTCAGCATCTAATGAAATGACCATGTGGTTTTTTTCTTTGAGTTTGTGTATGTAGTGGATTGCATTGAATGGAATTCTGTATATTGAACCATCCCTGCATCCCTGGGATGAAGACTACTTGGTCATGGTAGATGATCGTTTTGATGTGTTCTTGGATTCGATTGGCAAGAATTTTATTAATATTTTTGCATCGATATTCATAAGGGAAATTGACCTGAAGTTCTCTTTCTTTGTTGGATCTTTGTTTGGTTTTGGTATCAGGGTAATTGTGTCTTCATAGAATGAGTTGGGTAGTGTTCCTTCTGTTTCTATTTTGTGGAATAGCTTGAAGAGTGTTGGTATTAGGTCTTCTTTGAAGGTCTGATAGAATTCTGCACTAAAACCATCTGGTCCCGTACTTTTTTTGGTTGGAAGACTTTCTATGACCCCTTCTTTTTCTTTAGAGGTTATGGGACTGTTTAGCGGATCTATTTGATCCTGATTTAATTTTGGTATTTGATATCTGTCTAGAAAAGTGTCCATTTCCTTCAGATTCTCCAGTTGTGTTGAGTAAAGGCTTTTGTAGTAGGATCTGATGATTTTTTGAATTTCCTCAGTTTCTGTTATATATCCCTTTTTATTTCTAATTTTGTTAATTTGGATATTGTCTCTGTGCCCTTTCGTTAGTCTGGCTAAGGGTTTATCTAGTTGATTTTCTCAAAGAACAAGCTCCTGGTTTTGTTGATTCTTTGTATGGTTCTCTTTGTTTCTACTTGATTAATTTCAGCCCCGAGTTTGATGATTTCCTGACTTCTCCTCCTGGGTGAATTAGCTCTTTTTTGTTCCAGGCCTTTCCGGTGTGCTGTTAAGCTGCTAGTGTATGCTCTCTCCAATTTCTTTTTGGAGTCACTCAGGGCTGTGAATTTTCCTCTTAGAACTGCTTTCATTGTGTCCCATAGATTTGGGTATGTTGTACCTTCATTTTCATTGAATTCTAAAAAGTCTTTGATTTCTTTCTTTATTTCTTCCTTGACCAAGGTATCATTGAGTAGAGTATTGTTGTTTCCATGTGTATGTAGGCTTTCTGTTGTTTTTGTTGCTATTGAAGACCACTCTTACTCCATAGTGATCTGATTGGATGCATGGGATTATTTTGATCCTCTTATATTTGTTGAAGTCTGTCTTGTGACCAATTATATGGTCGATATTGGAGAAGGTACCAGGAGGTGCTGAGAAAAAGGTATAGTCGTTTGCTTTAGGATGAAATGTTCTATATATATATCTGAAAATCCAATTGGTCCAAAGTTTCAATGAGTTTCCCTGTGTCCCTGTTTAGTTTCTGTTTTCCTGATCGGTCCATTTGAGGATAGTGGAGTGTTGAAGTCACCCACAATTATTGCGTTAGGTGCAGTGTGTGCTTTGAGCTTTAGTAATGTTTCTTTTATGAATGAGGGTGCCCTTGTATTTGGAGCATAGATGTTCAGAATTGAGAGTTCGTCTTGGTGGATTTTTCCTTTGACCAGCAAGAAGTGTCCTTCCATGTCTATTTTGATGACTTTAGGTTAAAAGTCAATTTTATCTGATATTAGAGTGGCTACTCCGGCTTGTTTCCTGCAACCATTTGCTTATAAAATTGTCTTCCAGCCTTTTACGCTAAGGTAGTGTTTGTCTTTGACACTGAGGTGTGTTTCCTGTATGCAGCAAAATATAGGGTTCTGTTTATGTATTCAGTCTGTTAGTCTATGTCTTTTTACTGGGGAATTGAGTCCATTGGTGTTAAGGGATATTAAGGAATAGTGATTATTGCTTCCTGTCATTTTTGATGTTATTTTTTTCTTCTTTTGGGTTTGATGAAAGAAGGTTGCTAATTTGTTTTTTCCAGGGTGTAGTTTCCCTCCTTGTGTTGGTGTTTTCTCCCTATTATCCTTTGTAGGGCTGTGTTTGTGGAAAGATATTGTGTCAATTTGGTTTTGTCTTGGAATATCTTGGTTTCTCCCTCTATGGTGATTGAGAGTTTTGCTGGGTATAGTAGTTTTGGCTGGCATTTGTGTTCTCTTAACGTCTGCATGAGGTCTGCCCAGGATCTTCTAGCTTTCATGGTCTCAGGTGAGAAGTCTGGGGTAATCTTATAGGTTTTCCTTTATATGTTACTTGGCCTTTTTCTCTTACTGCCTTTAATATTCTTTCTTTGTTTAGTACGTTTGGGGTTTTGATTATTATGTGACGGGAGGTATTTCTGTTCTGGTCCAGTCTGTCTGGAGTTCTATAGGCTTCTTGTATATTCATGGGCATCTCTCTCTATAGGTTAGGGAACTTTTCTTCCATAATTTTGTTGAAGATATTTGCTGGCCCTTTAAGTTGTAAATCTTCACTCTCATCTATACCTATAATCCTTAGGTTTAGTCTTCTCATTGTGTCCTGGATTTCCTGGATGTTGTTGGGTTACAAGCTTTTTGCATTTTGCATTTTCTTTGACTGTTGATTTCATGGTTCCTATGGTATATTCAGCATCTGAGATTCTTTCTTCTATCTCTTGTATTCTGCTGTTGATATTTGCATTTATAGCCCCTGATATCTTCTCAAGGTTTTCTCTCTCCAAAGTTGTATCCCTTTCTGATTTCTTAGTTGTTTCTACTTCTGTTTTTAGATCCTGGATGGTTTTTCTCAGTTACTTCACTTGCTTATTTGTGTTTTCATGTACCTCTTTGAGAGATTTTTGTATTTCCTCTTTCATGACTTCTGCCTGTTGACCTATGTTCTCCTGTTTTTTTTTTTTTTGTTGTTTTTTTTTTAAGTGATTTTTGCATTTCCTCCCTATTGGTTTCTATTTTTTCACCCATTTTCTCTTGAATTTCTTTAAAAATGATTTTTTGTGTTTCCCTTGTAAGGGCTTCTACCTTTTGATCTATTTTCTCCTGTATTTCT
Source organism: Apodemus agrarius (assembly GCA_964023405.1). Taxonomy (NCBI): domain Eukaryota; kingdom Metazoa; phylum Chordata; class Mammalia; order Rodentia; family Muridae; genus Apodemus; species Apodemus agrarius. Next base: position 138,284 of record OZ030021.1, read on the forward strand.
TTAAGAGATTTATTTATGTCCTTGTGTTCCTCTAACAGCATCATGACTAGTGATTTTAAATCCAACTCTTGTTTTTTCTGGTGTTTTGGGGTATCCAGGACTTCCTATTGTTGGAGAATTGGGTTCGGATGCTGCCATGTTGCCTTGATTTCTGTTAGTAATGTTCCTACATTTGCCTTTTGCCATCTGGCTATCTCTGGTGTTAGTTTTTTTTGTTGTCACTGTCTGGTGTTTGAACCTCCCGCGAGCCTGTAAGGCTAATTCCGCACCTCTGCATGTCTGGGTTCCCCCTGGCTCAGGTTGCTGATGTGCTAACCTCCTCTTGGGTGCCCTTGGAGCCCTAATGTGTCCTGCCCCAAGGAATGGTATACTCGGGTTGTCTCTGTGAGCCTGGTGTTGCCTGTCTGCTCCTTCAGGGAGCGTGGATGCAGGATGCTGCAGGGACCTTATCCAAGTGCTGATCACTCTGTAGGGCAGATGACCCCCCCTCCCCTACTGGGTTGGTGCATGACTGGGTTACTGACCCTTTAAGTTGGAAATCTTTACTGTCTTCTATACCTATTATCCTTAGGTTTGGTCTTCTCATTGTGTCCTGGGTTTCCTGGATGTTTTGGGTTAGGAGCTTTTTGTATTTTTCATTTTCTTTGACTACTGTGTCAATGTTTTCTTTTCTTTTCTTTCTTTCTTTCTTTCTTTCTTTCTTTCTTTAGATGGGACCATGTTTATTCATATTTATTCATCTTTTTTAAAATTCATTTTTTAATTTTCTATATTTTTGTTTACATTCCAAAGGCTTTCCCCTTTCCCAGTTCCCCCCTCACCATATGTCCCATAAGTCCTCTTCCCTCTGCCCATTCCCCAATCAACTCCCCCTTCTCTGTTCTGATACTCTCCTACAAAACTGGATCCAGTCTTTTCAAGACCAGGGTCCTTTCCTTCCTTCTTCTTGGGAATCTTTTGATTTGCTAATTGTGCTTGAATATTCAGAGCTTTTGGGCTCATTAATATCCACTTATCAGTGATTGCATTTCATGTGTATTCTTTTGTGATTGGGTTAACTCACTTAGGATGATATTTTCCAGATCCAACCGTTTGCCTACAAATTGCATGAATTCATTATTTTTAATTGCTGAGTAGTATTCCATTGTATAAATATACCACATTTTCTGTATCCATTCCTCCTTTGAGGGACATCTGGGCTCCTTCCAACTTCTGGCTATTATAAATAAGGCTGCTATGAACATAGTGGAGCATGTGCCTTTATTGTATGCAGGGGAATCCACTGGGTATATGCCCAGGAGTGGTATGACAGGGTCCTCTGGAAGTGTCATGCCCAATTTTCTGAGGAACCTTCAGACTGATTTCCAGAGCGGTTGTACCATTTTGCAATCCCACCAACAGAGTAGGAGTGTTCCTTTTTCTCCACATCCTCGCCAGCACCTGTTGTCCCTTGAGTTTTTAATCTTAGCCATTCATGTCAATGTTTTCTATGGTTTGGTCTGCACCTGAGAGTCTCTCTTCTATCTCGTATATTCTGTTGGTGATGCTTGCATCTATGACTCCTGATATCTTTCCTAGGTTTTCTATCTCCAAGGTTGTCTCCCTTTGTGATTTCTTTATTGTTTCTATTTCCATTTTTATATTCTGGATGGTTTTGTTCAATTCCTTCTTCTTTTTGCTTGTGTTTTCCTATAATTCTTTAAGGGATTTTTGTGGTTCATCTTTAAGTGCTTCTAGCTGTTTACTTGTTTCTCTTGTATTTCTTTCTGGGAGTTATTTATGTCCTTCTCAAAGTCTTCTATCATCATCATCATGAGATGAGATTTTAAATCAAAGTCTTGCTTCTCTGTTGTTTTGGGCTATCCAGGACTCACTTTGATGGGAGACCGTTTTTTCCTGATGATGCTAAGTAGCATTGGTTTCTGTTGCTTATGTTCTTGCCCTTGCCTCTCACCATCTGGCTATCTTTGGTGTTAGGTGGTCTTGCTGTCTCTGACTGTGGCTTTCACTGCCTGTGAGCATGTTGTCAGTACTCCTGGGAGACCAGTTTTTTGAAGAGAAATTTGGGTTTGGAGTGCTGTGGCACAGAGTCTGCTTTGGGGCACAGATGGAAATCAAAAGGATCCTGCCCCCAGCTATTCCTTGGTTCCTCTGTCCTGTTGACTCTGGGAAGGTCCCTCCTGTGCCAGGAATTTGAGCAGAAGTGGTAGTCTTACCTATGCTCACAGGTGTGACAGCAGTCCTGGGAGAACAGCTCTCTTCCAGCAGTATTTGGGTATGGAGTGCCTTGGCACAGTATCAGCTCTAGGTGCAGACAGAAACTGGAAGGATCCTGTCCCAGTCTGCTCCTCAGTTCCTGTGTCCTGAGGGCTCAGGGCAGAGCCCTCTGAACAGGAGGGGTGTTCTTACCTGTGCTCACAAGCATGTCTACACTCCTGGGAGACCAGCTCTCTTCTGGCAGTATTTGGGTATAAAGCACTGTGACTCAGGATCAGCTCCAGGCACAAATGGAAACCTTTTTTAATTTTTTAAATGGATTTTTACATGACAACCTAGTACATGTGTCAACTTACCCCTTTCATAATTTTTTAAAACTCAGAATGTGACATGTAATTCTGATATGAATTGTAATTGATGATATACATGTAACATACATACATGTAAATACTGTAAATTTTTAAGGTGTATTTCTTCGGAAATATGTATACTGTGTGTTGACCAGTCAGAGCTTTAAGCTCTGTTCCCTGGGTCTATTTTATTAGTTGAAGAATGAGAGATCATTTCTGTCCTTGAACTTGTAGCTCACACAATCTATTAAGTGAACTAATATATGTCCTATGAACTTTGACCTTTGAAAAGTACCTGGCCATAAGTACATGCTGCTGTTGTAACTATTATTTCTCCAGAGTCTATCCTTTTAACTGAAATGCTGCTGCATGGAGTTGAATCAGGCCACACCAGAATAGAGCTTTGTACCACTGGGCTTCTTTCATCTCCTTTTTAATCTACTTGGAATAGTATATACACTAAAGGGAATTATCCCAACCAGCTTTCCACAGAGCAGATGACTATACTCAGCTCATTTTCAACACCCCCACAGTGAAAATTATCCTTCAAGTGAAGAGAGAAAAGGGACTATAGGAAAAGACTTGAAAAAACAAACTAGATTAAGTCAAGAGTCATGGGACAGATCAAAACGGGGCAGGAGACTTTCAGAGAACTGGAGATAGTGTGCAGGTGGTCACCCTTTTATCTTGAGTCATCTGATTTCTTTCAACTGTGAACATGTCTTCTATGGCTCAGATGGAAGACCTTGATCTTTATGTTTCATACCCTATACAGCGAATGCAGGACTGGAACTTAAATCTGGTCCTTTGCTGTCCTAGCATCAACGTTTAATGGAGCTGTTGCCTAAAACAGAGAGTTCTAGAAGAGAGGCCCTGATGTGGGCCAAGACATACTGCTCTGTCCCATGGTTTCCTCTCAGTATCTGTTACCTCTCTTCCCCACTTTGGCTGTCACTTCCACCTGAGTTTTTCTTTGTGTCAGTTAAACTCTTAACTCTCCCCTTAAACTCTTAACATTTTGTTTTGCATTTTGCCCTGAATAATGAACTAGGAATGTGTGAAAAACAGATCTTGTGCTGTTTATCTTTTTTTATGGCAAAGTCAAGTAATTGACAGGTACCTATTACATTTGAGTTATATATATATATCAGTTGGTGACTCTGCCATGGGAGACACTCAAGTAGAAAGAATGAGCCTTCATCTCAGTACACTTCACCTGCATATGGATGAGTGGAGAATACATGCCCTATTATCACAAAGCAACACAGTTCCTTTCATGGCTGTCTAAAGAAAGACCGCATATATTCTTGAATATCTTTAAGCGTAACTTTTGACTGGATGAATCCTGGGAAGGCTGGACATACAGCCTACAAACACAAATTCAACAGTGATGTAATATCTAGACCAAGTCTGTATTTATGGATTTAGTTTTCAGAAAGCTACCTTCCCCCTTTATTATCTATTAAATTATCAGATAACTGCCTAAGAAGACCCCTTTTCTAGTACCCAGGAAGAGGAGAGTCTATTTAAGCATATGCTTTCAAGATTTTAAAGTGTATCTGTTGATTGGAAGTATGCTTATAATAATCCTACCATCATATATGTAGTAAACAGTAACATTCAAACCAAAATAATTTGATGACAACTTCTAATATTAAACATATAATAATTCTAATAACATCAAACACCCAAACTGCTATTTACCTAGGATGACTTCAATTTAGGCAATTTCCCAATTTGTAGATATGAATAATCTAACTTTAGGATTGTAGAAGATTCTCTCATTGTAGAAGTTTGCTCTGTTACTGATTTGGCACTTCCTGTTGACTCTGATGTTCCCTAGAGACAGAACTTTAAACTTTCTACATACTACACTCTGGTCAGTGTTCTGGAGTCAGCCTACCAATAACATCTTTGTGCCTTCAGCCTAAGTGTACTTACCAAAGTACACTTCTTGCAGTTTTCCCCAAATTTCATAATTTCTGATATCAGGGTAACGTGTTCTGCTAGTCTCAAATCTGCTTTATTTTCCCTTCAGGTCACCAGATAACATAGGTGACACAGAACAGAGTTTTAACCACAGGGCATGTTAATGGAGCCAAATAACTTGGCCAAGAAGTAGTGTTATGATCAAGAGTTGATGGCCAAGATGTTACTTGTCATACCATGTACATTAGTCATGGATTCTGACTTAAATTCTGTCCAGAGACAGCACAGCCATATGGAAAAGGAAAGGGATGAGGTGAATAGTTATTAAGAATGGTTGGGGGGGGGAGAGGAATTATGGGACGTATGGTGGGGGGGGAACTGGGAAAGGGGAAAGCCTTTGGATTGTAAACATAGAATATAGAAAATAAAAATTAAAAAAAAAAGAATATCTGGCGCCAGAAACACAGACTATTATGGACATTTGCTTCATACAAGATGAAGAGTCTAGCTGTCATTCTAAATTTCTGTCATGTGTTTTCAGGACATTCTTTAGGCTGACCCATCAAAAAGAGTATTCATTATATTTCAACACTTTTTGTGTTTTGACAAGATGTAAACTCAATATAATGTTAGGATCCAGATGTTGAAGGTACTGAGATTTTTTTTTTTTAGAAGTAGGAAAAATGCTGAATGCTTCCCTTACTTACCTTTTGATATTCAGAGAAAGCCAATGTATAAAAAGTCTCTGTCTCTGTCTCTGTCTCTGTCTCTGTCTCTCTCTCTCTGTGTATGTGTACCCACTACACAGAGACAGAGAGACAGAGAATTTTGTTTCTCATCTTTTTCTAAGTTCAACAGAATTTTTTTTAGTGGCCTTAATAGAACATGCATTGTAGGCAAGAGAGTAAATTTTTATAGAATTCATATTTGTTTTTGCATGTGTATGTGTATATCCACTGAGGCTAGAAGGACATACTGGATCTCTTAGAGCTAGAATCCCAAATGTTTGTAAACTGTCCAGTATGAGTTGCTATCACCTGAATGCTCCTCTGACAGAGCAATAAAAACTCCTAGACCTCTCCATCTTCAAGTGGGCTTGGTGCTAAAATCTTTAAGAAACTCAGAATCCAGAGCTGGGTGGATACCTCAGTCAGTAAATTGCTTGTCTCAAAAATACAATAACCTGAGTTTAGTTCTAGAAGCCATGTAGAAACACACACACACACACACACACACACACACACACACTGCTTGATATCCCTCTTTTATAATCACAGATCTGTGGAGGTGGAAACAGGAGAATCCCTGGGGTTTGCTGGCTAAACAATCTAGTCTAATCTGGAAGTTATAGGCCAATGAGAGATCTTGTCTTGAGTAGATGCTTAGGGCTGAACAGATGGCTCAATGTTTACGAACACTGGCTACTCTTTCAGAGGTCCTGAGTTTAATTCCCAGCAACCACATGCCAGCTATAGTGAGATTTGATGTCCTATTCTGATATGCTGGTGTACAGAGGTATATGCAGACAAAGCACCCATATACATAAAATATACAAACAAATAAATCTTTTTTTAAAGAGTAGATGATCTCATCTTGAGGATGATTTAAGTTGAACTCTAGCCTCTACACATACATGTTCACACATACATGCACACATGTGTACCTGCATACATATTAAATTAGCACACATGTACACATCAAATCCTACAAGAGAAGTATAAGTGAAGAGAATTATAATATCAAAAGGAAATACAAAATAAACACCCAGTCCTGCTAGTCAAAGTGGAGAAGTTGAGACAACAGATGAGAGTGGGAGGCTTGACATCTAAGAGGAGAAAATGGTAAGAGCCCTGGAGTGGGGTCAAGTAGGTGACTCATGGAGCTTGCAAGTGAATATATGGATAGTGACAAGGAAATAATGGGGAAAAATCCCTTACAAAGTCATTGGGTTAAAGTGGGTATAGTGTAAGATCAAGGTAACTGGTGTGTTTTAGTTGGTGAGAATGGGCTTCAAATATGTGCTTTTAGTGTCTGTTGTGATGGTGATAATGGTCATTAAAATAAATGGAGATGGGTGTTAGGATTTATATTGCTATGAAGTATCACCATGACCACAGCAACTTTTATAAAGGAAAGGATTTGACTACACTAGTCCATTGTCATTATGGCAAAAAGCATGGTGGCACACAGGCAGACATGGTGCTTGAGAATTAGCTGAGAGCTCTATATTCAGAGCTAAAGGCAGCAGGGAGCTTGAACAAGTGGGTGGCTTAAACATCTGAAATCTCAAAGCCCACAGAGACATGCTTCCTCCATCAAGGCCACAGCTACTCCAATAGGACCATATCTCCTAATTGTGCCACTCCCTATGGGCCTATTTAAACTACCACAGATATCTGTTGCTACTTTGTTTCCAACCCAATTCCCCGGTAAAAAAAATCTCAATCAGTAACAAAACAAACTATAAGCCTAGATTGGGCAGATCTCCCACTACATAACTCTATTTCCATCTATATTATCCCATATAACTTGCTGTTTCTCCAGGCCATGAGCTTCTCTCTCTGTAGCCTCTCTGTCACCTTCTAGCTCCTCTCTCTTGTTGGTACTCCATAGCTCCTCCTCCCACAAACTCTCAGCTCCTCCTCCTTCCTCCTGCCTAATCATTGGCTCAAGCCTTTATTTGAAAAGTTAAGGTGGGGAGAAAAGATTCACAAGGCAACTCCATATCAGCAGTCTCTCCACCACAGATATCTAGAAGGAATTTGACTTCAACTGTTATGTCACATCAGGCAGAGACTGCAACTGGCAGAGCTGATAGGGATATTAAGGAAGATCTCTCTTGAAGAAGTGGTCTAAAGGGAAACAATGGTCTAGATGTGGCTGCTAAGAAGGTATGCAGGTGTGGTAAACATGGACTGTAGGCTGGGTCATAAGTATGAAAACAATTCATTAGCCCCAGTTATGGAGAGTTGCCATAAAAAAGGTGTGAGTTGCATTCATCTTTGGGATAATTATCAGTCAGTATTAAAAAGCTTTGTAATTAGCTGGGCGGTGGTGGCGCACGCCTTTAATCCCAGCACTTGGGAGGCAGAGGCAGGCGGATTTCTGAGTTCGAGGCCAACCTGGTCTACAGAGTGAGTTCCAGGATAGCCAGGGCTACACAGAAAAACCCTGTCTCGAAACAAACAAACAAACAAACAAACAAACAAAAAAGCTTTGTAATTGTGGACAGTATGTAGTTGTGTTTGCTTTTTGTGTCTTCAAATGATTCCTTGAAATGTTTGAATATTTCTTACCATCTCTTATTATCAGTAGAAAGTCTACATTATAACAATCCCTTTATCAAAGATCAAGTGACCATAAGTCTGTGGGTTAATTTCTGGGTCTTCAATCCTATTCCATTGATCCACTTGCCTGTTGCTGTACCAATACCATGCAGTTTTTAACACAATTGCTCTGTAGTACTGTTTAAGGTCAGGGATATTGATTCACCCAGAAGTCCTTTTATTGTTGACAATAGTTTTAGCTATCCTGGGTTTTTTGTTGCTCCAGATGAATTTGAGAATTGCTCTTTCTAGATCTATAAAGAATTGATTTGGGATTTTGATGGGAATTGCATTGAATCTGTAGATTGCTTTTGGCAAGATGGCCATTTTTACTATATTGATCTTTTGGGTTGGAAAGAAACTGGAGCGAGCATACACTAGCAACTTAACAGCACACCTGAACGCCCTGGAACAAAAAGAAGCTAACTCACCCAGGAGGAGCAGAAGAGAGGAAATCATCAAACTAAGGGCTGAAATCAATCAAGTAGAAACAAAGAGAACCATACAAAGAATCAACAAAACCAAGAGCTGGTTCTTCGAGAAAACCAACAAGATAGATAAACCCTTAGCTAGACTAACCAAAGGGCACAGAGACAGTATCCAAATTAACAAAATTAGAAATGAAAAGGGGATATAACAACAGAAACAGAGGAAATTCAACAAGTAGAAGTCATAAAAGAGGAAACACAAAAATCCCTTAAAGAATTACAGGAAAACACAAACAAGCAACTGAAAGATCTGAGCAAAACCATACAAGAACCAGAATGTTTTGGGTTACCAGCTTTTTGCAGTTTGCATTTTCTTTAATTGTTGAATCCATGGTTCCTATGGTATCTTCAGCATCTGAGATTCTGTCTTCTATCTCTTGTATTCTATTGTTGATATTTGCATTTATGACTCCTGATTTCTTCCCAAGGTTTTCTATCTCCAACGTTGTCTCCCTTTGCGATTGCTTAGTTGTTTCTACTTCTGTTTTTAGATTTTGTATGGTTTTGCTCAGATCTTTCAGTTGCTTGTTTGTGTTTTCCTGTTATTCTTTAAGGGATTTTTGTGTTTCCTCTTTTATGACTTCTACTTGTTGACCCATGTTCTCTTGTATTTCTTTAAGTGATTTTTGTTTCTCCCCCTTATTGGGATTCATTTTTTGCTCTATATTCTCCTGGATTTCTTTAAGTGATTTTTGTGTCTGCCTTGTATGGGCTTCTAGCTTTTGATCTATTTTCTCCTCTATTACTTTAAGAAATTTTTCTAAGTGATCCTCAATCTGCATCTTTACCAGTGATTTTAGATCTGAGTCTTGTTTTTCTGGTGTGTTGAGATATCCGCGATTTAATTGGGTTTGCCTTGTAAGGGCTTCTAGCTTTTGATCTATGTTCTCATGTATTACTTTAAGAGATTTATCTAAGTGTTCCTCTATCAGCATCCTGACCAGTGATTTTAGATCTGAGTCTTGTTTTTCTGGTGTTTCGGGGTATTCAAGATTTATTGCTGTCTGGGAACTGGGTTCGGATGCCGCCATACTGCCTTGATTTCTGTTAGTAACGATCTTACGTTTGCCTTTTGCCATCTGGTTAACTCTGGTGTTAGTTGGTCCTGTAGTTACTAGCTGGTGCTTGACCCTCCTGTGGGCTCGTAAGGCTATTCCCAGCGACTGAGACACCTTAACCACTGCCCTGCAGGGCTCCTGCTCACAGATTGCTGACAGGTGGCCTGAATCCCCCGAGGTCTTAAACTCAGGATATCCCAGGTACTTGGTTCCGCCTGTTGGGCAGCTGCTCTGCACTGCTCCTACTCAGGGTTTGCTGTCTTGTATCCTGTTTCCCCAGGGGTCTTAAAGTTGGGATATCTCAGTTATCTGGTTCTGCCTGCTGGTCCAAAGCTGCTGGGAAACTGGCTGAGGCTGGCTCCCCCGCCGCTGGATGAGAAGCAGCTGGCAAGATGGCACTGTCTGCAGGGAGTTTGGGGTCTGCCCTGCGAGCGCAGAGCGCAGGCTCGGCTGCTGTGCCCCAAACCACTACTCTGTGCACAGCTCCTGCTCCAGGCCTGAGTCCCCGAAGGTCTTAAACTCAGGCTATCTCGGGTACCTGGTTCTGCCGGCTGGGTCTGAGCACCTGGGAAGCTGGCTGGATGGGAAGCTGCAGGCAAGATGGCGCTGCCTGCAGGGAGTTCGGGGTCCGCCCTGCGAGCACAGAGCGCAGGCTTGGCCGCTGTGCCCCAAACCGCTACTCTGTGCGCAGCTTCCGCTCCAGGCCTGAGTCCCCGAAGGTCTTAAACTCGGGCTATCTCGGGTACCTGGTTCCGTCGGCTGGGTCTGAGCACCTGGGAAGCTGGCTGGATCTTTTTTTTTTTTTTTTTTTTTTTTTTGATATATTCTATATTTACATTTCATTTCCCTTTTTCTGGTTCCCTGCCCCCCAAAGGTCCCACATGCCCTTTTCCCTCGCCCTGCTCCCTCATCCACCCCTTCCCACTTCCCTGTTCTGGTATTACCCTACACTGATGCTTTGATCTTTTCCAGCACCAGTGTCCACTCCTTTCTTCTTGTCGGACATCATTTGGTATGTGAATTGTGTCTTTGGTGTCCCAAGATTCTAAGCTAATATCCTCTTATCAGTGAGTGCATACCATGGGTATTCTTTTGAGACTGGGTTACCTCACTTAGTATGATGTTCTCCAGCTCCATCCATTTCTCTAAGAATTTCATGAATTCATTGTTTCTAATGGCTAAATAGTATTCCATTTTGTATACCACATTTTTTGTATCCATTCCTCCGTTGAGGGACATCTGGGTTCTTTCCAGCTTCTGGCTATTATAAATAAGACTGCTATGAACATAGTGGAGCATGTATCCTTACTGCATACTGGGGAATCTTCTGGGTATATGCCCAGGAGTGGTATGGCTGGGTCCTCCAGAAGTATTACGTTCAGTTTTCTGAGGTACCGCCAGACTGATTTCCAGAGTGGTTGTACCAGCTTGCAGTCCCACCAGCAGTGGAGGAGTGTTCCTCTCTCCACATCCTCACCAACACCTGCTGTCTCTTGAGTTTTTAATCTTAGCCACTCTGACTGGTGTGAGGAGAAATCTCAGGGTTGTTTTGATTTGCATTTCTCTAAAGACTAATGATGTTGAACATTTTTTAAGGTGTTTCTCAGCCATCCGGTTTTTTTCAGGTGAAAATTCATTAGTTCTGCACCCCATTTTTGGATAGGGTTATTTGGTTTTCTGGGGTCTAACTTCTTGAGTTCTTTGTATACATTGGATATTAGCCCTCTGTCGGATGTGGGCTTAGTGAATATCTTTTCCCAATATGTTGGATGCCGATTTGTCCTTTTGACAGTGTCTTTTGCCTTACAGAAACTTTGTAATTTTATGAGGTCCCATTTGTCTATTCTTGATCTTAGAGCATAAGCTATTGGTGTTCTGTTCAGGAATTTTCCCTCTGAGCCAATGTCCTCAAGGGTCTTCCCCAGTTTCTTTTCTATTAGTTTTAATGTGTCTGGTTTTATGTGGAGGTCTTTGATCCACTTGGAGTTGAGCTTAGCGCAAGGAGATAAGAGTGGATCAATTCTCATTCTTTTGCATGTTGACCTCCAGTTGAGCCAGCACCATTTGTTGAAAAGGCTATCTTTTTTCCACTGGATGTTTTCAGCTCCTTTGTCGAAGATCAATTGGCCATAGATATGTGGGTTCAATTCTGGGTCTTCAATCCTATTCCATTGATCCACCTCCCTGTCACTGTACCAATACCATGCAGTTTTTTAACACTACTGCTCTGTAGTATTGCTTGAGGTCCGGGATATTGATTCCCCCAGAAGTTCTTTTACTGATGATGATAGTTTTAGCTATCCTGGGTTTCTTGTTATTCCAGATGAATTTGAGCATTGGCTCTTTCTAACTCTATGAAGGACTGAGTTGGGATTTTGATGGGGATTGCATTGAATCTGTATATTGCTTTTGGCAAGATTGCCATTTTAACTATATTAATCCTGCCAACCCACGAGCATGGAAGATTTTTTCCATTTTCTGAGGTCTTTTTGATTCCCTTCTTCAGAGACCTGAAGTTCTTGTCATACAGATCTTTCACTTGTTTGGTTAGAGTCACACCAAGATACTTTATATTGTTTGTAGCTATTGTGAAGGGTGTCATTTCCCTAATTTCTTTCTTGGCCTGCTTATCCTTGTGTATAGGAAGGCTACTGATTTGCTTGAGTTGATTTTATAACCAGCCACTTTGCTGAAGTTGTTTATCAGCTGTAGGAGTTCTCTGGTGGAGTTTTTTGGGTCACTTAAGTATACTATCATATCATCTGCAAATAGTGATAGTTTGACTTCTCCCTTTCCAATTTGTATCCCTTTGACTTCCTTATGTTGTCGAATTGCTCTAGCTAGTACCTCAAGTACTATATTGAAAAGATATGGTGAAAGGGGGCAGCCTTGTCTAGTCCCTGATTTTAGTGGGATTGCTTCAAGTTTCTCTCCGTTTACTTTGATGTTGGCTACCGGTCTGCTGTAGATTGCTTTTACTATGTTTAGGTAAGGGCCTTGACCAGTCTGGCTTCGAACTCATGATCCTCCTACCTCTGCCTCCTTCAGCAAATCCTATTGGCGTGCACCACCACAGCCGGCGAGCAATCACTCTTTAAGAAAAATATCCACTATACTAAATAGGCACTATAGTAATTTTTAGACATGGTACTCACTGATACGCATTTGAATGTTTCACTGCGGTGTTCTGTTGATAACATATATAAATATTAGATAATGGTAATGCTTCTGCTGTCTTTTCTTTAATATTTCTCTTTCATGTTGAATTTACTATGACCATTTGTAAGCAATGCAGTTAACTACAGATAGCATTTCAGGACAAAATAGATGACTCAAACCATTTATTGCTTAAACAATAGCTTACCACCATGCTATGCTATAAGCAGCTGTTATACACATTGACAAATGAAGAGTAAGCCTCAGCTTGTTAAAGGAAACTATGGAAACTTTTGTAACTTTTGGTGAAATGGAACATTGTTTATGACCTGTTAAAGACTGTTACTGTGTGACATAGTGCTTGCACTGATGCTGTCCTTCATCTCCTTTGGACATGCCTGTAAATGTGATTGGACTGTATGAAAGAAGATTAAAAAAAAAAACAATGAATTCTTAGGCAAATGGATGGAACTAGAAAATATCATCCTGAGTGAGGTAACCCAATCATAAAAGAACACACATGGCATGTACTCACTGATAAGTGGATATTAGCCCAAAAGCTCAGAATAAACAAGATACAATTCACAGACCCCATGAAGCTCAAGAAGAAGGAAGACCAAAGTATAGATACTTTGGTCCTCTTAGGCAAATGGGTGGAACTGGAAAATATCACCCTAAGTGAAGTAACCCAATCACAAAAGAACACTCATTGTAAGCATTCACTGATAAGTGGATCTTAGCCCAGAAGCATGGAATACCCAAGACACAATTCACATATCAAATGATGCCCAAGAAAAGGAAGAACAAAGTATGGATACTCTGGTCCTTTTTGGAAGGGGGAACAAAATACCCACAGAAGGAGATACAGAGACAAAGTGTGGAGTCTGTGGAAAAGGCCATCCAGAGACTATCCCACCTAGTGCTCCATACCATATATAGTTACAAAACCCAGACACTATTATTAATGTCCACAAGAACTTGCTGACTGGAGCCAGATATAATTGTCACCTGGGAGGCTTTGCTAGTGCATGACAAATACAGAGGGGGACACTCTCAGCCAGCCATTGAACTGAGCACAGGATTCCCAATGGGGGAGCAAGAGAATGGACCCAAGGAGCTGAAGGGGTTTGCAGCGCCATAGGAGGAACAACGATATGAGCCACCCAGTACTCCCAGTGCTCCCAGGGACAAAACCATCAACCAAATAGTATATATGGTGTTACCCATGGCTCCAGATACATAGGCAGCAGAGGATGGCCTTGTTGGACATCAAAGAGGGAAGAGGCTCCTGGTCCTGGAAAGGCTCAATGCAGTAGTGTAGGGGAATATCAGGACAGGGAAGCAGGAGGGGGTTGATTAGGGAAGGGGGGAGGGAAGATGGCTTATGGGACTTTTGGGCGGGGGGAACCAAGAAAGGGGAAACCATTTGAAATGTAAATAAAGACTATATCTAATAAAAAAGGAAGGGGGAACAAAATATCCATGGGAGTCAGAATAGAGACAAAGTGTAGAGCAGAGACTGAAGGAAAGACCATCCATACTCACTTGGGAATCCATCCCATATATAGTCACCAAACCCAGACACTACTGTGGATGACGACAAGTGCTTGCTGACAGGAGCCTCATCTATCTGTCTTCTGAGACACCTGGGAGGCTTTGCTAGTACCTGACAAATACAGAGGTGGGTGCTCTCAGCCAACCATTGGACTGAGCACAGGGTCCCCAATGGAGGAGCTAGAGAAAGGACCCAAGGAGCTGAACAAGCTTGCAGCCCCATAGGAAGACCAACAATATGAATCAACCAGTATCCCCCCTAGAGCTCACAAGGACTACTAACCAAAGAGTACCCATGGACAGACCCATAGCTCCAGGTATATATGTAGCAGAGGATGTCCTTGTTGGACATCAAAGGGAGGATAGGCCCTTGGTCCTGAGAAGGCTCAATGCCCCAGTGTAGGGGAATACCAGGACAGGGAAGTGGGGCTAGGTGGGTTGGTGAACAAGGGGAGGGGTGATGGGATACAGTGTTTTCAGAGGGTAAACCAGGAAAGGGGATAACATTTGAAATGTAAATAAAGAAAATATTTAATAAAAAGATAATAAAAAGGTAATGTGGTGAGCTCCTGAATGCATGTGCAAGGACATAGTTACTGCAAGTTGTAAATCATATGGAAAAGTCTTTAACTCGGTGATTTATGGCACCACTGCTAGTCCTGAAGTTCATCTTCACTGCTAACCCACATGTCCTGATGACTCCAGAGAAGCATGGGAATGTCACTGATTATAGGGCCCTTATGTCCCTAGTTAAACCCGTATAAACTGTATTTCACTCTTTATAACCTTTCTTAGCAAAGCTGTCTCTCTGGTGTTGCCTACTTATCTTGAGGAAGGAGGTTCAAGAATTCCTAAGGACTGGGAAGGAAAATCTTTGGATCACATACTCCTTTAATAGCTCAATTATGGATTTTGTCACTGAGACAGGATAAGGAGATTTTGGGCTGATTCCAGCATACAACCCTGAGTATACAAAAAGGAGGGGAGAGGGAAGAGGGAGAATATGAATAAGAGAGAGAATGAGAGAGAATAAATGAAGATATAGGCTGAGAGAGCCTGTACTGTGGTTGGAAAGACGGCAGCCCTGCATCAGACACGGTGCTTCTCCAGTTCCCACCAAGGCCTGCACTGGGGAAGAGAATGTCTGCCACAGCTGAAGGGTTTTGGCTATGGAAACAGTAGGGCTTTCTGAGTTGCACTGTATTCTACACACTTAAAACTCTGCAAAACTCTTTGGAGATGTTAAAAAACCAGGGCATGTCTCTCTTCACCCGAGTAAACAAGTTTAGGTCTCTTTTCACCAGAGAGATACCAACCATGCTTCTCCTGAGGCAAAGGCTTACTTCTGACTCAAAAAAGTAATCTGTAGTTTGTTTGACCTATGCTATTTATTATGCATAGAGACATCAGGTAGTGGAGAGGAGTGAGGTTGCTGGAGCTTGGCTGCCTCCCCCTCTTCTCACCCCTGTGAGATGATTCCAGCATAACTTGCCCATATGAGATACATTTCCTACACTGCCTTGTTGGTGGACCCATTGCTACTGAGTCTCGGTTTTTGTCTCTGTCCCTAGCCCCTGGCACAGATCTGACATATACAGTTCAGCAGTAATTTTCTGACTGAACATATCGAGGAGTTACTCCTTGACTGGTCAACAGAAATCTCAATGACCAAGACATTAGGAGAAACCCCAGTCACAACAGTTTAGCTGGCCAACCCTGAGGCCTGACTTTATCAAACTGTTCACCATAAAATGGGGAAGCTTGAGCCCAAATTTCAGTGTTCATGGTGAGACTATTTTCGGCTTTCTCAGAAACAGCATCTGTAAATAATCAGGCAGAAGCCTTTTATAAAACAATGTAGGAAAAACCTCAAATCCATTCTAAGGCTGAAACATTTAAACAAGATTTTTAACCCACAGGGATGCCAAGATCAACATGGAGCTTCCTGCACATAAAAGCCGGAATTTCATAGCAGTGTGGGGGCAAGAACTATGATCAAATTTTCCCCTTCCCAAATTATATACTGCTTAGTATTAAAGCTAACAGAGGGCTGGATATAGATGGGCCTGTGGCTGACGTAAGTTCTACTACAAACCTGTGGTGTCTGTGGTGGGAGTGTTTGGGAGAGCCGTCAGGCTGGCTGGGCTGTATGTTGCAAAAAGGTCACTTGTAGGTCATGCCACAATTTAAATCTTCCATGAAATTTAGTATATCAGGGACATTATACAATTTTCAAGAGATGGTGTTCTGAATGGTTTAGTGACAGCTATTAATACTATTCCAAAGTTCTTTACTTTTTCATCCCTGTTGGATAGAGGAAGAGGTAGTCTTTAAGAGATGGTGTTAAACTTGACTTTGAATAAACTCTTCATATGTGGTTAGGTAGCTCAGTGTGGCTACCCACAAGTTTCTGGATTCTACCCACCCACATATACACACCACTGACAGAAACCAGCAGAAACAACAGTGAAGCCTTTTCATCTAGCTGAATAATTTCTCCCATGGAAGAGAGACTATGTATGTCTGGAAGATTCTGCAGTGCTCTGTCCACCCTGAACCAGTAATGTCAGTTGTAAATAAGTGGCAAAGCAATGACCCAAAGCCAGCTTTTTCATTAGGCCCACCCTGACCAGGGTGAAACAGTCATGAATTCAGTCCCCTAAGATCTCACCTGTAGGCTTCTCAGATTACTTGGGATTTGTACTAGAAGAGTCACTTCTAAAACTCTCTAAAGCTCTCCGCTCAGGTGGGGAAGGGTAGTGCCTAAACAACAATCATGACACTGAGCTGTTTTTTTTAACTGGAATATTTTTTAGGGTATTTTGTAAAAGAAAAAAGAGTTGGGTGGAGTGAGGTTGGCTCAGTGGTGATGCTCTTGGCTGTGAAGGGGTGAAGACTGGAGTTTCAGTCTCTAGAAAAGCATGCAAATGCCAGGTGGGTGTGATGGCTTCTATACTTTTAGTTTTAGAGAGCATTTCCATTTCCAGAGCAAAGCAGCTAACAACAACAACAAAAAAGCCACAACAAAACAAAAACACATAGGCATGTTGGCAAGCTCTGGGTTTGAGAGATTCTGCCCCAATGAAGAATGTGGGTAGAGCTATTGAAAATTGAGTCTCCACACATATATATTTGAACTCACATAAACACCCACGAACATATACCACACATGCAGAAACATGCATGTGCACATACACATGCATATCATACACAATGGAGAAAGAAAAGGAAAGTGGAGACAGGCACATATATCAGTTTTAACCCTATGTATCTGGATTTAGAGGGGAAGGCCACATCTTCATGCTTGTATTTATAGATAGTGCAGTGTCTGCCATGTGTTCTAGGCTCAATAAATACTGTTTCAGCAACTGAGCAACAGGAGTATTTGCAGGGCAAAACTTTCAGGCTGGTTGGCTGTAGAGCCAGTAGTGTTGTCTTTCTGCAAACTCCAAGAAACTTATGTGGATTAAACTGTCTGCATGAGAATTTAAAAAGAATATTTGATCTAATTTTCAGTAATTTGTACCTTTTGTCTTATGGATAAATGAAAATGAGAATATGACCCCTCCTAGGTATGGTTAAAGAGAAGTTTTTTATTGTAGATATGAGGGAGAGGACAGCCAGAGGCATCTCAAAGGGTTCAGATGGACATGGCTGGAGGCCATGACCAGGCCATGAGAGGAGGGGGTGGGGGGAGTAAGGGAGGAAGAAAAGAAGGAGGGGCAGGAGAGGGAGAGAAACAAGAGCAGAGCCAAGAGAGGACCAAGAAGCCAAGAGAGAATCGGGAGGACAGAAAGAGATCCAACAGAGCACAGAGCCTAAATGACTGGGTTATCACAGGGGGAAGAGAATCTGGGGAAGGGAAGGGAATTTCATGGGTTGACAAGGTTTGGGATAGGTGGTGGGGTGATAATTGTTAAGAGGAACCAGGACTCTACAACACAGGTAAATGGTGATGCTGGGAGAGCCTGGTGGTCAGAAACCTCATTGATAGGCTAATAGGCACTTCACTCAGCTGTTTGTCCCAGGTTTCCTTGGGACCTAACAGTGAGTACTTAAAAATGTGCACACCTTACCCATGATTTCCATGTGTGAATATATAGAATGTAATAAAGAGGGTCTTTGTGTGCACACATATATTTTGAATAGTTATAGAAAATAAACTTTTATTTTTGACACAGGGTATCACGTGTAGCTCCAGCTGACCAGGAACTCAGATCAGCCTGCCTATGCCTCCCAAGTGCTAGGGTTAAAGTCATATACTGCGACACTCAGTAAGAATATAGATTTTTTTTTTTTTTGGTGTTTTTCGAGACAGGGTTTCTCTGTGTAGCCTTGGCTGTCCTGGAACTCACTCTGTAGACCAGGCTGGCCTCGAACTCAGAAATCCTCCTGCCTCTGCCTCCCAAGTGCTGGGATTAAAGGCGTGCGCCACCACCGCCCGGCAAGAATATAGATTTTTAACAGCAGTTATTTCCCAAGAGGAGAATAAAATTGGAAAAAGTAAAGAGAATTTTTTTTTGTATATTCATCACTTACTTCTTACTGTTTGGAATCCTCATAAAGAATATTCAGTTAGCTGGGCATGGTGGTGCACACCTTTAATCCCAGCACTAGGAAGCTGAAACAGGCAGATCTCAGTGAGTTCCAGGTCAGCCTGCTTTACATAGTGAGTTCCAGTACAGCAGGGCTGTTAAACATAGAAACTCTGTCTCAAAAAACCAAAAAAGATTTAAAAAAATGTGTAATTGTTTATCTCTGGTTCTTGGCATGTGGCCTGGCAACTAATAAAACATTCAGTGTTAAATTAAGTGACTGTGCCCACAGAGGATACAGAAAATTAAATCACACATCTGGCTTTGGAAGGCTTAAGAGTTGGATGAGAAGGAGGAAGTTGAACTGAGAGCTTACATGGGAATGAGAGTAGGAACTGAGTCTGGCACTGGCAGAGGCCCTCAGAAGTCAAGGAAGAATTCTGGATTGTACCTGTTAAATTGACCGATTTGAGTTAAAAACAATCCTGTGTCAGAGAAATGACTCTATAGTAATTGCTGACAACCTGATCAGTTAGTGTAGGTGAGTGCTTCCAAGCCTACCCTTCTGAAAGTTCAATCCCCAGGATCCACACAGTGAAAGGAGACAATTAACTGTACATACATACTACGCATATCCCCCAATGAATTAGCAAATAAATAATAATAAATTTTTTTATGACAAGAACCTGTCCTAAGGGGCTAGGAATATGGCTGGATCAGTAAAGTGCTTCTTACCCCCATCCCCACCACCTTAACCATGAGGACATGAGTTTGAATTCCTAGCACCCATGTAAAAGTCAGTTGCAGAGACAGGGCATGCATCTATAATCTCATCTCTGGAAGTAAAGACAGATCCCTGTGCTCATTGCCAGCCAGCTTAGTGAAATTGATTATCCCCAGTTTCAGAGAGGCCTTGTCTAAAAATATAAGGTAGAGAGTAATTGATGGAGACAGAAGCTCCAGTCTTTGCTTCTGCATACCCCCATCATGCTCATTTACCCACATGTGCATACACTCACGCCAATACATACATCTACTATCCTATGCACGAAACAAAACACCTGCCCTAAATTAGCTAATTAACCAAGATGTTGCTGACAAAGAACATAGTCCTAGCCATAGTCATCTCTATCCCTATGGATTTATCTGTAGACAGAACAAAGGCCAACGACCTAACACAAAGGCCACTGACATGTTGACCTACTCTCCTGGTAGGGCTAGACTAGGCCATGAGTATCAGAAAGGTCTTGTGTGGGATGAAAAGATGGCTCCATGGTTAAGAGCATTAACTGTTCTTCCAGAGGACCCAGGTTAGAGTCTCAGCACCTACAAGGGTCTGTATGTATTTCTAGCCCCAAGAGATCTGACATTCTCTTCTGGCCTCCAAGGACACTGAATACATATGGTGCATAGACATACATATAGGCAAAACACCACACACATAAAAATAAGTAATTAAAAAATATAACAATTAAAGAAAAGAAAGAAAAACCTTGAGTTTACAAGTCAAGTGCAGGGAGCTGAAGTGTTGTCCAGGCTGGGTTGGAAAGTGTTTAACAGTGCAGAGACTGTGTTCCCTGTAGTTTACCTAGGACTGCCAGTTCAGTCTGCCCCATAGGCTGCCTGCTAGAGTGCTGAGAACTCTTAGCTTCCACCCATCCGGCAAAACCCAAACATGGAACTCTTTTCTGGCTCCTCATCCCAGCAAGGAGTTGGAGACATTTGCAGATGCTTCAATGGCAGCCGGGAGTTGATTTGTAGAGTGGCAGACATGTCTAGATGACACTTAAGTCAGCAATCAGTCATTGGAGTCACTTAAGCCTCTGACCAAATGAAGAACTTGCTACTCAGCCTCATTATGGGTGACAGGCTTCTTTGAAATGTGTCCATGAGGTGCAGATGCAGTGTATCACAATGGGAAGAAGCTGATTGAAGTCACTGCCTTCCTAAATTAAAGGCACAGAGAGACAGCTATGTAATTCTGCTAATTATACATCCCTCTTTCTCCTGGGCTCCTTTGATTCTTTCACATTCACATCTGTCTCATCAATTACAAGACCATGTGCTGAAAGCAAGCTGTACAGGAAGATCTAAAAAGGGTCCACTGGCCTCAAAGACAGAAGCACCTTGTTTGAATGTTCAAAAGCTTCATCATCTAATTTCTGACAGTAAATAGTAAACCATTTCAGGAGAGCAATGAATACCCTTGGTTGTGTTTCCTATCTTCCCTCTACTAAGATGGTCTATTAATAAAATATCCTTGGTTTATATTAGTAGACAGAAAAATTCTAGTTCACTTTGTTTTGCATTAAAATCTATACTTGTGGCCTTATTGTTCAGTTTTCATAATTTAGCTATAGAAACTACTCTATTTCCGCAATACACAGAGTCTTACACAACTCAGTTATGGTTTTCACAGAAAGGCAGAGATGCAAGGCAGGGCAAGCAGTGGTGAATTAGCCAGTCTGGGTCTGGTGTGTAGTAGCCTGGTACCTGACAGCAGAAAGAGAAAAGGAAGAGATTATTGTTTCCTGGGTCTCAGGAGCCAGATGGAGAAGGTCTGGCTCTTTGGTGATTAGTTTGTATATCAAAGGCATTTTAAGAATTGGTTATCCCCTGCTAAGAGGGTTAAAAATGTCAAAACATGCAGAAGATAAGAATTGTATGCTGTGCAAATGAGTGGAGGCTGCTCCTCTTTACTCTGTAGCCTCTGAGGGAGTAGCCATTTATTAAATAATACAATCTGCAAAGAATTATCTTATGCATTTCACCTTCTCCTCCTCCTCCTCCTCCCTCCTACTCCTCCTTCCTTTCTTCCTCCTTTCTTCCTCCTCCCTCCCTCTCTCTCTCCTCTCTCCTCTCTCCTCCCTCCCTCTCTCCTCTCTCTCCTCCCTCCCTCTCCTCTCTTTCCTCTCTCCTCTCTCTTCTCTCCTCCCTCCCTTCCTCTCTCCCTCCCTCCCTCCCTCCCTCCCCCCCTCTTTTGGTTTTAACCCACCCACCCCCACTCCACCCATCCCCCATCCCCAGGGACAGTTTCTTACTCTCTGTCTTAGGTGACTAGGAACTCACAACATAGCCTACAGGCAATGTAGGCTGTAAAACTATAGGCAATCTGCTTCTGCACCATGCCCTGCCCCCTTTTTTAAAAGACTTGTTTGTTTGTTTGTTTGTTTGTTTTGGTTTTTCAAGACAGGGTTTCTCTGTGTAGTCCTGGCTGTCCTGGAACTCACTCTGTAGACCAGGCTGGCCTCGAACTCAGAAATCCGCCTGCCTCTGTCTCCCAAGTGCTGGGATTAAAGTCGTGCGCCACCACGGCCCGGCTTTTTTAAAGACTTTTAATGGACTTTTGGGGATGAATTTTTTTATATTGGACTTTTGGATTTTTTCCTCTCCATTGTAGTTCTGTGGTTGATGTTTACCCTTCATGTATTCTGTTGATTTATACAACATAGTAAGGCTTTTGTCCTTTGACCTTGGCAGTACTGGGGAATGCTATAGTCTGGTCTGCTCACTACCGAAACATGGTGCACTCAGGGCCATCCTCTGGGACAAAAATGGCAGACCTCACTCAGCTGTTAGAGAAAAATGAAAGGATACATTATTGAGAGAAATTTTAACTTTCTTTCTCCTGGGAGCTCTAACACTGCTAGGTTTTCACCTGATTCCTGAAGAATCAGTTGCTACAACAATGACTAGTGTCTCTTAGAACTGACTGACAGCAGCAGATGTTGTGTTTTATAAAAAAGAAAGAGCCAGGATATGTTTGATAGAAAGAGCCAGGATATGTTTGATAGAGACATTCAAGGAATGGTGAAGTGGAAGGGGATGCCTCTGGTGGCCCATGCTGAGGCATTCCTTCCCCCTGAGGTACAATGGATATAGTGTGGAATGGAGTTTATTTATGGCATGGCTAGGGGAATTGAGGAGGGAGTAGAGGCAGAAAAAGGCAGGAGGGGAGAGGGAGAGGTTGAGGGAGGGAGGGAGACGGGCAGGTCAAGAACTCATGAAGAGAGGGGGGAGGGGAATGGAGAGAGAGAGAGAGAGAGAAGAGGAGAGAGGGGAGAGGGGAGAGGGGAGAGGGGAGAGGGGAGAGGGGAGAGGGGAGAGGGGAGAGGGGAGAGGGGAGGAGACAGAGTGAAGAGGGGGCAAGCAGCACCCTTTATAGTCACTCAGGCATACCTCCCTGTTACCAGGTAACTTTGGGGCAGAGCCTAGAAGGATTGCTAACAGCAGACCCTGTGTTGCCCACCCCCATCTCAGCATCTCTGCTATTTCTACTTCCCACTCAAGTCACTAAGTAACCTATTGATGTGCTAGAATGTGCTAGAGTGACAGCTGGCATGCTGCACAGCTATGGCCCATGAGGGCAGATACCTTTCCATTGAACACCAGTATAACTTTAAAATAACGCTTGACTCAAGCTAGCAGGTGTGAAGTACTTTTCTTTTTCTTTTTCTTTTTTCTTTTTTTATTATTTTATTGGATATTTTATTTATTTGGATTTCTTTTTTATTTTTTTACATTTTTTAAAAAATTTTTCTATATTCTTTGTTTACATTCCGAAGGCTATCCCCTTTCCTGTTCCCCCCTCACCATATGTCCCATATGTCCTCTTCCACCCCCCCCCACCCCGCCTATTCCCCAATCACCACCCCACCATTTCTCAGCTCTATTCTGGTACTCTCCTACAAAACTGGATCCAGTCCTTTCAGGACCAGGGTCCTCTCCTTCCTTCTTGGGAATCTTTTGACTTGCTAATTGTGCCTTGAGTATTCAGAGCTTCTGGGCTCATTAATATCCACTTATCAGTGATTGCATTTCATGTGTATTCTTTTGTGATTGGGTTAACTCACTTAGGATGATATTTTCCAGATCCAACCATTTGCCTACAAATTGCATGAATTCATTATTTTTAATTGCTGAGTAGTATTCCATTATAGAAGTACTTTTCTAATCCTTCCTAGTTTGGTCTTTACTGTTTTCATTTTGCTTTTGTATTTGATGAAATAATCCATACAATGAAGCATTTAGGGGAGGAAAGGCCGGTATTGCATTTGAACTGTAGGAGGTTTTCATTTCTCTGAGAAAAGAAAATAGGAAAAAGAAACCCGAGAGAGAGAGAGAGAGAGAGAGAGAGAGAGAGAGAGAGAGAGAGACCTTTGCATGCATCCTTTAGTTCTGTCATGCTTCTCTGTACACCTTTTTTGTAAGCTGGACTCTCTGCCTGTAATCCCTTCCTTTCTTTCTCTTTTTCTACCTTCTTTTGCTAAACTTGTCTTTTGCTGTTTAGAGTGGAAGCCCTTGAATTATTGACTGTCTTTTAAACCCTTTTAAAGAACACAATCCTAGTAGATCTCAGTCTTCCCTAGAGTTGGGCCAATGCCTTATGTCCATAGCTGGAACCAGGAATCTACAGAACCAGAGAAGACTGTCAGATCCTCAATGTGGACAGAAACTCCAAGGTTTCCTGTACCTAACAAGAGGCTTCTCAGTGAGAGAAGGGCTGCTGAAGACATTTCTAGAGAGTTGTGGATTTTTTTTTAAGATACAGGAACATGACATTTAATTAAAATGTAAAGAAGGCAGATAGAGACTTCTCCTTGCTCCTTGCTCCTTCATATATGATATATATATATGTATATATATATGTATATATATATGTATATATATATGTATATATATACATATATATATATATATATGATTTGATGTGTGTATGTTGGTATGGGGTAATTGTGCCACAGCTGAAGTGGCAGCCATAGAACAAATGTTGGGAGTTAGTTCTCACCTGCTACCTTGTTGAAGCAGGGTCTTTCTTGTTTCTGCTTCTCTCTGTGTTTCTTAGGCTAGCTGGTCTGAGAGTTTCCAGGCGAATCTTCTGCCTCTCCAACTGTACAAATACACACCAGTGCATCTGGCTTTTTAATGTGGATTCTGGAGGTCAGATTGTCAGGCTCTCATGGCATTTGACCACCTGTACCCATCTAGCCAGGCTGAGAACCCCTGACTTACAGACAGCATTACAGTGACCCATTAGGTTTTTTGTCATCTCTGTCTTGCTTTATGTGCTTTTCTTTCTGTCCTTTATATCCCATAATCTCATAAAACCTCTTTCTGTTTAATGTTTGAATCCAGCATCCACTTCAGGTGGCTCATAAACACCTGCAATTCTACAACTCTATCTCCAAGGAAAGTCAACACGTAGCCTCTGCAGGCACCTGTACATAGATAGTCACACACATATATACATAATCAAAACTACTGTAAATCAAAAAAGAAAACTAATGTTGCAAAGAGAGTACTTTGATTTTCAGAGGCTGAATTGTAAACTAGCTTAACTTGAAGGAAACTAGAGCCACAGTGATGAGAAACGTGTGATAAAGCTTTACTGTTCACTTAGGAACAATTCCATGTGATAGAAGAATAATACTACCCCATTTTGTAGATTTAGCTACTATGGCACAGTGAATCTCAGTGACAACAGGAAGCTGGAAGCTAGCAAACATAAGCTCTTCCCCAAGTTTCCTACCTCAGTCACTACATTGTTCAGATTGTTGGAGAGTCTGTTCTCCCAGGACTAGGGGTGAGGTAGCATCTCATTGCTTGCAAAGCTGTGCCAGATGCACATTCCCATCTCTAAACCCCAAATCAGGACTAATTTCTTACCATCCTGCTAAAGGTCTCTGAATCACCAAAATCATTTTTGCATAATGAGGTAAATATTTTTTAAAATTTTATTTGTTGTTTTCATTTTATGTGTATGAGTGTTTTGCCTGAATGTATATCTGTGTGCCATGTATGTACCTGATGTCCTTGGGGGTTAGAACATAAAAAATTCCCTGGAACTAGAATAACAGAAGGTTGTGAGTTGCCTTGAGCAAGCTAGGGATACAACCCAAGTCCTCTGAAAGAGCAACGAATGTTTTTGACCCATTGAGTCCCCTCTTCAGCCCCAGAGGCAGGCTTATTATTTGTTTGTTTGATTTGTCACTTATTAATCTATTTTTATAATAAATGCCTATTGAATTGCAAAAGTCTCAATGGTCTTCTAAATATATCACACTGGCTGGTTATGGTGACACACCTCTAGCACTCTAGAGGTTGTAACAGGAGTATCACAAACTGGAGACCAGCTTGAGCTATACCATAAGTCTGAGGCCAGCCTTGACTATAGATTTCTCTTGATGTTTCAAAGACTTTGCATTTAGACCTCTAGAAGTCCTTATGGTATTTCTTCGGGGATGGAGTTGGCTCTTTAGTGTTTAAGAACCATGGAATACATAGCTTTCCTGCTTTTCTGGCCTTCAAAAATACAAAGGATACTATCAGGCCTCACCCCTAAAGATTTGATTATAGTCTTTAGGTAGGAGTAGGTAGCTATTTTTAAAGTTCTCATGTGATCCTGAAATATAGCCAGAGTTGACCAACTGAAATCACTGATCCCCTTAATCTCTTGCATTGCTTCTCTGATATTTAATTTTATGTCAACTTGCCTGGGTTATAGAATATTAGTTAAACATTATTCTGGGCTTTTGATAAAGTATCTTTCTATGAGATCTGAATTTGAGTTAGTAGAGAGAGCAGATCAGACTGCCTTCCCTACTATGCGTAAATCTGTTGCAACTCATTGAAGACATTCTCTCCTTGCTGAGTAAGAATGACTCTGCATGGACCTTCCCCTACCCCCAGTCCCCATCTTCAGACTCAAACTGAACACTGGCTCTTCTTAGGTCCTGAGTCCATTGGCTTTCAGGCAGGAACTTAAACCAGCAACTATCCCAATCTTCAGCTTATCAAGTGGATATCTCAGGACTTACAAGAGCCAATCCTAATAGTGACTCATTCTCTTCTGTTGATTTTGTTTTATCACAGAACATTGACCAATATACCTCCTTAACATAAGTCTTCAGGACATCTTTGCTGTCCTTGAGAGTTTTCATACATTATATCCTCTAGGACATCATCAAATAAAGCTCATTTAAAACAGAGTTTGGATGGGCATCTCACTCATGCTCCCTAAGACAGGGTAGGTATAGCTCAGCCTGAAGAAGTTCAAGTCCCCACCCCTACATCCTTTGGTGAGTTTGAGTCTGACTGAAATCAAAGGATTTATTATCCTTTTACCAAGTTATAGCCTTACTGCAATTGTCCCATCCTATGCACAATTGGTATTCACTTACCAATTGTGAACAATTACTGGTTGTCCAGTCATCCTTCACAGTGCCTGCAGTTTATTCATTATGCAAGCCAGAAACATTGGGGTCTGGGACCCAGTAGTGAATAAAAAGATAATTATGTAAGACACAAGAGAAAGTTGAACCAGATTGGGAGGGAAGGGTATATATGCAAGTACATTCGTGGTCACAGTCCAAGAGCAAAGCATGCAACAAGAAAAGTGGCAAAGTCAATGGTTAGAAGCCTCATGGATGTTTCTAGAAGAGAACAGGACAAGCTGAGGTGAGAAGGAGCTGGGGAGGCCAATCAGAGCTTTCTACACTGCATATTTATGACCCATTCTATGGCTGTCAACCTATGACCATCCTAGAGCATCCTAGTTTGAAAGCCATGCATTGAAATGACTAATTTTTCATTCAGCATAGGTCTGATTTTAGTCCCATTTAAAATGTATTTGTGGATCTATTTTTTTCCTTTTGAATATTTATGTGGTAATACAGGCAAAAATAGTGTGAAAATAGTCTTGCTTTTTGACCTCCTAAACTAATTTGCCGTAAATCACTACCACATTGATTTCCATTGCTCCACTATCTTGTATGTAAACATATGAACAATGTCCTTGCATCACCATTTTGTTTGTGCTCTATCTTTATAAAAGTGGTTTCTCCTAAACAAACAAAGCCACAGGAACTGGTTCAGTTGAAGAGAATAAACAGATTTCAAGGGATCAAAAGCCATTGTGGAAGTTCATGGAGTGATCCTTTCATCACTAGATCACACTCACATGTTGATGGTGTCATGGTTGAAGATGAAAGCATCAGGGAATCTATTTCATGCTTCATTTTCTGATTTTAGTGATCTTAATTTTGCCTTAAAAATTAAATTAAACAAACCAGGAATACAAAAGGAACATGTCTTGACTTGGATATTGGAGTTCATCCAGTTCCCAAGCAGCCAAAGAAAACCTCTCCCAATTTTCTAATAACTCCGGTATATGAGAACAAACAGGCAGCCCCCCCATCCATATTCACTTGGCCACAGGAGCTGCAGAAGCTGCCTAATGATCTGACAAACTTGGCTGTGGATGCAGTTTTGACTTTTTACAGTCAGTACTATAAAGAATAAATTTTGGGAAAGGATAATTTTTCTTTTACTTTTGCCCAAATTAAATCATTTCTCCACTTTGACTAGGTAATGAAGACATAACTTTAATACTATTTTGATAATGTTCAGCTCCATTTATTTATTTACTTATTTTCACGTGGAAATCCACACAACTATGGTTTTAGATTTTCTGTTCCTACATTCTGCAGAAAAAGGTATAGAAGTATGCTGCAAGCCATGCTTAATATGGGTTCACCAGTGCCATCCCCCAAGATGAGCATTTTAGCATATATTCCCTTTACAGTATTTTTTATAGTATATCTTAGGGGGTAGTAACCCAACTCTGGAAATAAGAACACTGAGAAGGAAGAAGATGGATGCTGAATCTAAAGTACTTCTGGCAGACTTTCCAATAATATTGAGCACTGGATAATAGGAAGCAAATAAAAGTCTTTGGTTACACCCATGATTAATTAATTTTAGATCTTAAATCCTAAGAAGGTTGTAGTATACCTCTGAAGACAGAATGGAAAAGAGTCTATGATATTCTGAGGTAATAATTAGTGAATTTTAGCTGGGCAGTGCTGATACGTGCCTTTAATCCCAGCACTCAGGAGAGAGGCAGGCAGATATCTGTGAATTCAACACCAGCCTGGTCTACAGAGCAAATTGCCCAACAACCAGGGCTACACAGAGAAACCACGTCTAAAAAAAAAAACTAGTCTATCCTGATCAACTATCCTAATCAGAGGGCAGAGTCTACCTGTGGCTCTTGACTTTGGTGATGTAATGAGATTCCACCAATGACATGCATAGGTGACTGGTATTTTGTGGAGATATGTCTCAACTTTTGGGAAAAAGAGACTGGCCATTAATTAGCCTGGACTTGTTTTCACTGGGGATAATGAATGTATCCTAACAAAATAAGGACAGACAGTTCACTGTTCAGGAAGCTGAACCATATGTTTCCAGATGCTGCTGCTTTCCCCAAACCATGAGACAAAGAGGTTAGGCTACTTCTTTTTCTTTCTTTCTTTTTCTTTCTTTCTTTCTTTCTTTCTTTCTTTCTTTCTTTCTTTCTTTCTCTCTTTCTTCCTTCCTTCCTTCCTTCCTTCCTTTCTTTCTTTCTTTCTTTCTTTCTTTCTTTCTTTCTTTCTTTCTTTTCTCCTTTCCTCCCTTCTTCCTTCCTTCCTTCCTTCCTTCCTTCCTTCCTTCCTTCCTTCCTTTTTAAAGGAAAACCAAAATATATACTCAAATTGTTATTTCTTAAAACAGAAAAACCAAACCTCAAAAATAGTAAATGTTACCAGAACAGTAATAAATAATGGCAGACATGACCATCTTTAAAAACAGGCATGTTTTAACATTGCATAATCTACAGCCCTGTGCTCAGGCACCTCTATGATGACTGAAGACACATTCCAACTGTCATGAGCGTGCATTGCAGATTCAAGCCTACACTGCAGGGTTCCAGCACCACAAACAACACATTGGCAACACACCAGGTATTCCTGAGAACTCTCTGTGCCCCCCAAGTTCAAATGATACAGCTGAAATAGTGCAATGGCTTAGAAACTACCTGGGGTGAAACAGCCCTTCAGGAAATCTAATTTTAAAAAAAATGAAATGTGCCATTTAATGCTGAAATGGCTTTGCTGAAATGGCTTTCCTGAAGCATAGTGAAATCATACATGAAATACAACAGCCTTTCCATGTCAGAGGAGTAATAGTTTATTTCCCTGGTATACCCTGGACCCTCTTGCCCTTAAGTTTTATTACATGTATAAGTATATATTGTTGGTTATTCATAGTGCATGAACTTCTGACAGCCTAGAAGGGCCTGTTTACCCTGTGCACTGCTAGCCATGCCACTGGAAGCAGTTGGGCTGCCTTGCTTCAGTTTTCAGAGCTCACTAGTGCTTTGTTACATAGTCCCAGAAGTTATCCATGTCAGAATTATCTAGCTCCTCACTCTTCTAGATACCTATTAATACTGGCATCTTGCTTTATATGTGCCTTACTGACTGCCACACTGAGTGGCACTGGGGATAAATGGAGAACAAACAGTCGATCGAGTATATACTATATATTCTGAATGCCTCCAGTTACCACCCACACCCTAGCTATTCTCTGGATCAGGATAACCTGAACACTGAACCAAATACTAGGGCTGCTGTAGGTTGGGCTTTTGCCAAGCACTATACAGCAGATGAAATAAAGTTCCCAAGTGATCCACCATAGTCTTCACCCCACATCTATCTTAAGACCCCCTCCTGTGCTGATGATGGTCAAGTGGGGAGCATGAACCTATTTACCCTAAGCATTCAACATTGACTCAAAGTTAACAGCCCTGCTATTAACAAAACAAAAACCCCAGGATAGTGAAAACTATTATAAAAGAATCGCTGGCAGAATCACCATCCCTGACCTAAAGCTATACTACAGAGCAATAGTAATAAAAACTGTGGCATTGGTACAGTGACAGGCAGGTAGATTACTGGACTAGAATTGAAGACCCAGAAATGAACCCACACACCTATGGTCACTTGGTCTTTGACAAAGGAGCTAAACCCATCCACTGGAAAAAAGACAGCATTTTCAGCAAATGGTGCTAGATCAACTGGCAGTCAACATGTAGAAGGATGCAAATTGATCCATTCTTATCTCCCTAAACAAAGCTCAAGTCCAAGTGGATCAAGGACCTAAACATAAAACGAGCTACGTTGAATCTAATGGGAGAGAGAGTGGGGAAGAACCTGGAGCACATAGGCACAGGGGAAATTTTCCTAAATAGAACACCAATAGAATAGAGAATAGTTTATGCTCTAAGATCAAAAATTGACAAATAGGACCTCATAAAATTGCAAAGCTTCTGTAAGGCAAAGGATACTGTCAATAGGACAAAACGGCAACCAATAGATTGGGAAAAGATCTTTACCAATCCTATATCTGACAGAGGGCTAATATCCAATATAGACAAAGAACTCAAGAAGTTAGACTCCAGAGAACCAAATACCCTATTAAAAATGGGGTACAGAGCTAAACAAAGAATTCTCTACTGAGGAATACCAGATGGCTGAGAAATACCTTAAGAAATGTTCAACATCCTTAATCATCAGGGAAATGCAAATTGAAACAACCCTGAGATTTCACCTCACACCAGTCAGAATGGCCAAGATCAAAAACTCAGGGGACAGCAGATGCTGGTGAGGATGTGGAGAAAGAGGTACACTCCTCCATTGCTGGTGGGATTGCAAGCTGGTACAACCACTCTGGAAATCAGTTTGGTAGTTCTTCAGAAATTGGACATACCTGAGGACCCAGCTATACCAGCTATACCTGGGCATATACCCAGAAGATGCTCCAACATTTAATAAGGACAAATGCTCCACTATGTTCACAGCAGCCTTTTTTTATAATAGCCAGGATCTGGAAAGAACCCAGATATCCCTCAATAGAGGAATGGATACAGAAAATGTGGCACATGACACAATGGAGTACTACTCAGCTATTATAAACAATGAATTCATGAAATTCCTAGGCAAATGGATGGAGCCAGAAAATATCATCCTGAGTGAGGTCACCCAATCACAAAAGAACATACACAGTATGCACTCACTGATAAGTGGATATTAGCCCAAAAGCTCGGAATGCCCAAGATACAACTCACAGACCACATGAAGTTCAAGAAGGAAGACCAAAGTGTGGATACTTTGATCCTTATTGGCAGGTGAATCAAAATACCTGTGGGGACCAATAGACTGAGCATAGGGTCCCCAGTGGAGCAGATTGAGAAAGGACCCAAGGAGCTGAAGAGGTTTGGAGCCTTGCATGTACCAACCAGTAGCCTCAGAGCTCCCAGGAACTAAACCTCCAACCAAAGAGCACACATGCAGGGACCCATGGGTCCAACTACATATGTAGCAGAAGATGGCCATTTCAGACATCAATGAGAGGAGAGGCCATTGGTCCTGTGAAGGCTCAATGCCCCAGAGTAGGAGAATGCCAGTCAGGAAAGGGGGGGGGCTGGTGAGCAGACGGAGGGAGGATGGGATAGGCAGGGTTTTGGAGGGGTCAAGAGGAAAGGGATACCACTTGAAATGTAAATAAATCAAATATCTAATAAAAAGGGAAGTGTTAAAAAAGAAAAAAAGTATAGTTCTTCCAAATACCTATACCTTTATTTAAAAATCTTGCAAATAACCTCCTAAGGAGACTTGGATAGAGAAAGAGTCAAGAAAAGGCAGAGACCATGTGTGTTCCATTTCCCAGCATCTGAGACTTCAAAGGAGGTCAATAAATATTTGCTAAATGGGTAAGTTAGTTAATGCTGTGATATGGAGAAGTAGAGTGTAGCCTCATTAGATTGGTTTGACAAGCAAAGATGCCCATTAGCTGGGACAGCATGTGTAGTGGGGCTGCTTAGCAGGGATGAGAAAAGTGCCCTATCCCCTAGATTATCTGACCTTCATGCAGCAGGCTGCCCTGCCATTTGGCATCTGTACCTTTTGGATTGACGATTCATTATGTCCAACATAGCAATCAAGACCAATGTGGTAGAAAGTTTTCCCAGCTTCAGAAGCGACTGTGCTTTTTCTGGATAGTGCTTTTAGGCTTGTGCTTTTTTGTGTTATCTTCTGGTTGGTTTTCCTTTTTAAACAGTGCTGTTAGTTATTGACAGATTAGCCTGGTATACTTGGGTGGCCCAAGAATGTTTTGGACCTGTGCTGCTGTGTCAGATGGGTAACAAGATCAGAGGAATTTGTATGTGTTTACATTAGGATTTGTGTCTGAGTTTTGACATATAGACCAGCTTTTAATTACTTCTTTCCTTTTACTGCTGTTCAAGTCCATGCATGTTTAGAATCCAGATATAAACATCTCCAGTAAGCTAAGTCACCACACTAGCCTTTCTCTTGCTTTTGAAAACCATTCTGAGCTCAGAATAGTGGCAACACCCACCTTTATTTCTAGCACTCAGGAGGCAGAGAAAAGTGGATCTCTGTGAGTTCAAAGTCATCCTGTTCTACACAAAAACTAGAGACCAGCCAGGGTTACATAATGAGACCCCCATGACTCTACCACCATCAAATTAATTCCAAAGCAGAAAATTCATGAATATATACTTGTCTGTGAGACTATTGTTTCCTGAAAGCCCAAATACACTGTGCTTTTCCTGGATAGGCAGCATCATAGTACTGTTTGTTTGAATGGACAAGTCTTCACTCTTCATTTCCAACTTCTAAAGTTGCAGGACATGAAGGATACTGTCTGGTTAAATGAACTGACTAGATGCATTTGGTCATAACCTAAGCAAAAAAAAAAAAAAAAAAAAAAGGCACGTGGCTTTAAAAGACCTCTATGAAGTTAGTGTAGTGGCATATGTCCATATATGGGAAGTGGAGGCAGGAGTGGTTTGAGGACAATTTATGCTACTTAGTGAATACCAGGCCAGCCTCACCCTAACCCTCAGGAAAAAAATAAAAAACAAACAAGAAGAGAAAAAGGAAGGGGGAGAAGGAAGAGAAGCAGGAGGAGGAGGAGCAGAAGGAGGAGGAGCAGAAGAAGAGGAGGAGGAGGAGGAAGAGGAAGAGGAAGAGGAAGAGGAAGAGGAAGAGGAAGAAGAAACTATTGACACTAAGTAGTGCACCCTAGAAAGTCAAACAGACAAAATTGCAGAGGTGGTAGTACACTATCCCTTCCCAAACTTTGTGCCAGCTACTATGACAAGCATTTTAATTTGTTGAACAGTTAGCAAAACAAAATAATACAATGTTCAGAACACTTAAAAATTATTGTTGAAAAGAAGGATGGAATTTTATATCTAAAACTAGTTAATTTTTACTCAAAAGTGTACTTGTGCGGTGATATTGGCTATACAGCTAATTTATAATGTAATAAAGATTTCAGGGATATGCAGTCAGCCCTCCATAAACCTTTCATATTTTCACTTAATAGAGGCACATTGTTGCTTGATGCTCTAGTTTATCTGAATTGCCACTTGTTTGTTTACTTTCTATTGCCCAGTCATGTGGAGAGCCTCTTACACCTTATAGTCCACCATGAAGGGAAGTCAGGGCAGGAGCTCAAGGCAAAACTGAGATCAGGAACTTAAACAGAAACATGGAGGAATCTGCTTGTTCATTCACTCCCAGTGCTTTGTTCTCGTTGCTTTTTTTTTTTTAAAAAAATATTTTATGTATTTATTTATTTACTTATTTAATAAATATGAGTAGACTGCAGCTGTCTTTAGACACACCAGAAGAGGGCATCAGATAACATTACAGATGGTTGTGAGCCACCATGTGATTTTTGGGAATTGAACTCAGAACCTCTGGAAGAGCAGTCAGTGCCATCTTTCCAGCCCCTCACATTGCTTTCTTATACAACTCAGGGCCACCTCCCTGGGACACTGCCTACCCCACACCAATTATGAATCAAGAAAATGCTCCTCAGACTTGTCTATAGGCCAATCTTGTAGATATATTTTGTTTATTGAGATTCCCTCTTCCCAGGTGACTTGAGCTTCTGTCAAGTTGACAGAAAAATAACTGACATACCACCAGCCTCTATTCTTGTACTTTGAAGCCATTCTAAATAATGAGGACAGCACTACCCTGACACAACAGATGACCTTGAAACAGAGGTGACTACTAAATGAGGGGGCAGCATAGACAGTGTGGACATAGAGAACAAAGGGATAACCAGGTCTTAGACACAACTAAGTAGACCATGCAATGTTTTATCACACTGCTTAAAATAGGACATAATTTGAAACATTTATTTCTGCAATTTTCCATGTCATAATTTTAGACTGCAGGAGACTGAAATTGCAGAACAGGCAATCTTGATCAAGGGATCACCTGTGTTACAAGTGTAGCAGTAAAGTTCATATGATGTAAGTCACTCGTCTATTCTCTCTATGACCCAAACACAAATATATAAATTGGGATTTGATCCAAACCTTTGGCCTTAATCACTTAAGTGTAGCCTTGTCCAGTGAGGGCAAACCTCAGTACTTCTGTCCCTCTGAAAGGTTACAGGAAAGAGCCTGTGGGTTCTTGCCAGAATGGGTGCCTTCATTTGTGCATTTGATTTGTCATGTGTAAAGACTTTGTGATGGGCTGATATGTCAGAAGGGTACACCTTTCCCTAGTCCACACACAGACATCTACCTTGACTGGCCTTGGTACTATGAACTTGTCATGAATCAAGATGATGTAGAGTCAAAACAAACAAAATAGAATGCTATGATTAATGACTTTTCTTTTCCAAACCTGGAAGGCTCTTTAGGCTTTAATAAACCCAGTTTGCATCCTTAAAGCAGCCATCTGAATCAGTAGGTCATGTAGGCCTGTTGTTGTTAAAGCTGGTTCTTGCTCCCAGAAATAAGACTCAGACTCAAAATATATGCACAGATACCTTGGTCATGTAGGTAGGCTCTATTCTGACTAAATCATAACTAAAATAACTACGTTTTGCCACATGGCTGGTTACCTGTGCTCAAGTACCATATATTTGTCCCATCAGCTTTTTCCAGCAACTCTCCTGCTCTCTCTCTCCCAGAATTTTTTCTCTTCCTGAATGTTTCACCTATTTTTCATCATAAGCCCATGTTGGCAGAAGTTATATTGAGTTGTGGAGAGAAACCCAGTAAGAGAAAAGAAATCAGTCCCATACCTGAGACCGCAGAGATTTGGTGAGAGGTGCATGTTGGTTTTGTATTGTAACCAGGATTTGTTGAGTTGTTACCCCAGGTACTATTTGTTTCCAAAAGGCAGTAAATTGAGTTTCTTACCCAATACCTGTTGCCTTCCACCTCCCAAACACATGTGCTTTAAAGCTTCTTACTCTCCCAGACCTAGGTGAGGAGAGAGTTGGTTGTGATTTGGGTGGGAAGTGACAAGAGACATCACTGGAGGCTAAAGGAGATGCTTTCTCCTTTTACAAAGCCGATATAAAAGTAATCCAACGCAGTTGAATGGCCACAAACCCTCCTCAGCAGCTCTCTGCAGTCACACCATGAGCTCTGGGACACAGGGGGCCTGTAAATTGCATAGTAATGGCTGGTTCCTCTGTGGGAATAAACATGTGCTTTGAGTTTTCCAAGTGAGTCACTCATGCTGTGAGATAAATGCTGATAGCAAGCAGATGTGACATGTGCTTTTCAAGAGTGGCAGGAGGGGCACAAGGCAGGGACAACTGAAGGATTGGCATCTTTCACATGCTTTGAGGGTTTGGGCTAACACTTAAATGGGGACTTCTTTAACTAGAAACACTGGGTGGCTGGTGAGCCCTCCCCCCTCTTCTTTCTTTCCATAAGTGGAATCTACATTTTAAGCTTTAAAATGTAAACGTGTTCTGGCTCCAATTTGTCGGCCAACTCTAATCGCCTCAAAACTTTATATAAACTCTAGGTGAGTAATTTCTCCAAGTACAGTACCCTTTTGGAATGCATGTATCATGAACTCAGATTAAACTTTTAACCTCACATTTTTCTGGGAAGGATTATTATCTATGTTTTTTATTGTTTAAAAAGGCAATCATAAGCCCAAGAACATTGAGTGTTCTCCAGTGGCTGAGCCTGGTACACTGTCTCCTTTTGTTGTGTGTGTTTGGGGACCATGTATAGATTTGACTTCGAAAGAAAAGAAAGGAAAGGAAGAGAAGGGAAGGGAAGGGAAGGGAAGGGAAGGGAAGGGAAGGGAAGGGAAGAAAGAAAGAAAGAAAGAAAGAAAGAAAGAAAGAAAGAAAGAAAGCAAGCAAGCAAGCTCAGGCCCAGTGTTTTTAGAACTAAAACTACAGGGCACTGACATTCTTGTCTTCCTTATGACATTCCCAACTAGTGAACTCTTAGGAGGGCCTTGTTCCTTCCCCAGCCAGCTATAAAATTATAAGTATCTTCCATCCAAGTACTAACCAACCATAGACAAAAAAAAAATCTCAATGTCTATTTGCTGATGTATACCATGTACCCATTGCTTAGTGACGTGTGTGTGTTTACGTACACACGCATGTGCAACTTCCTCAGCAGAGCCTGAGCTTCTGCCTCATTCTAGGCTTTCATTCACTCCATCTCCTTCCCCTAGGCACAGGAGAAAGAGGAGTTAGGCTCCCCTATCATGTTGGGCAGAGCAGAGCAAATATCAGATGCTAAGCTTTAAGATGAAGGTTCTCTTTGCATGCCTGATGCTTCTCTCCCTGAGGCATTACTCACCTGCTTTGACCTTTGTGAAATCAATTAAGTCTTTAGTATAAAGCATGTTTTTTTTGGCTTTCAGTTTGTTTGTTTGTTTGTTTGTTTGTTTAAATCTGAATTTGTAGCAGCAACTTGGAAGCAAGTAGACTGGCTTACTCTTCTAGAAGTTTTCCATTATTTGTTGTATATTTTAAATAAAATATTATTGCCAAGATGCACTTGGCATGACATTGAGGGAAGAAAGTTGGCTGGGGACCAAACATTAGTCCTGCTGCCAGATCACTTTGTGGCCTTTGGCAAGTCAAGGTGCCTGACCGTGCCACAGCTCATCCATTTGGAAGTGGGAAGAGCTGGATTTTGTCTTCCTACTGAAACAGTAACAGTCCCATTAATTTTGCCATGATATTTCAAGGGGAAAAAAACCACTAAAACAAGAAACACACGTGATCAAAATCCAGTACAGAGAGCTCTGATGGTTGTGTGAGCATCCTCTGCAAAAACCCAGGGCAGAGTTGTGCTGTAAACACCCTCTGCAGTTGTCCTGGTCTATTTTTTATACAATGATCTGTAAATACTGCAATGCTGTTTTCATGTTCTGTTATATCATCTAACAGGATTCATATTCATTCTCTATTTCTCTCAATGTGTCTCTCTTCGTGTGTGTGTGTGTGTGTGTGTGTGTGTGTGTGTGTGTGTACACATATGCACATGCATGTATAGAAGTCAGGGATCAACCTCAGGTCCTCATTTCTCAGAAACTGTCTACCTTGGGTGGTGGTGTTGCTGTTTTGGTATTGTTGCCATTGTTTTCCTTTCTAGTTTTGAAGGTTTTTTGTTTTCCTTTTTGTTTTTTCAGAAGCAATGGTAACTCAATCTCTGGGCACAACAACTAAAACCTAATCGTGTAAGCCTTATTAAAATCTGATTCCTCTTGTGGCAGATCCTTGTTGATCCACCATGGTACTAGAAAATTCTAGCAGCCACATCTTACCCCTCTGATGTCCCAGTTCCAAACAGGACCCAATTCTCTCCCGCTTCCTCTCTTCTTTCGTCCAACCCAGAAGTCCTGCCTACTAGCCCAGTGATTTGGCTCCTTTATTCATTAGGGGATTGGTTCACAAGAACACCACCAGGTCCATCTACAACACTTCCCCATTTCTGTTCTAATAAAAACAAAACCTTTCTCTCAAATATAAATAGAGCACAACTATTACAATTTTTTTTTTGGTTGTTTTCGAGACAGGGTTTCTCTGTGTAGCTCTGGCTGTCCTGGAACTCACTTTGTAGACCAGGCTGGCCTCGAACTCAGAAATCTGCCTGCCTCTGCCTCCCAAGTGCTGGGATTAAAGGCGTGTGCCACCACTGCCGCCCGGCTTACCATTGTAATCTATAAAGTATAAGATAGACCTAACACCCAGTCCATCATTTATGTCATTAAGATAGAACATTGTTATCTATCCTAAATTAAAGGATTTATGGTTCTACCTTAACTTCTGTCCTAGCTTTAGATAGTATGCCATCTGAAAATCATCCTCTCAAATCTATTCTCTCAAAGTAAATAGCCTGAGTTGGCTAGGAGACTATAAGTAGTTTTTCAACCTCATCAGAAATCCAAGAATGACTGATATTAACTGAGAGTATATAGGAAGCCTAACACAGCTTCCAAAACTTAGCCAATTTATAGAGACCACTGATCACCTGGATGGTCCCTTACTTCAAAATGTTGGGGCATCAGTCCTCAGCCTTCTGGCCAGGATCATCTGAGAGACCTAGAGAAACAGGATACTAAGGACTAGCCTACTCTGTCTTGGCAGAATCAAGCTGTCCTAAACCTGTAATTGTGTCCTTTCTTTGGACAGTATTATGTCTGTAGATGAAAAGAGGCAATTTTTGTCTAGTGGTTGTCTCGCCACAACTGAAGCAACTCCATTGATGCTCAATTTCTTCTTTGAATCCAAGAAAGGGAAAGCTGTCAGGAGCAGACTACTCCCAACAACAAGTGAATAAATAACATTAAATGTCACATTCTGTAGATTTCTGACATTTTTGAAAACCAGCTATCTATATAATATGGACTGTTGTCCATTAACTACTCTCAACTATTTCTAATTAAAATCTTGAAAACATTCTAACAATAAACTCAGAGCCATGAATTTGCTATTTGGCCCTAAACTCACAACCTTAAACATCTCAGATCAATTAAAATAAGTTATAGAAGGACTGAGTCTAATCTTTATACTTATAAAGTTTTGTATCAATAGAATAAATTTATACCAATGAAACTCTTGATTTTACATCAAAATAAATTATGTACAATTTAAGAAATTATGACTTCATCTTAGTAACAATTAAAGAGATTTCTACCAAATGAGATTATGGCTATGCAATCAATTCTAGCTATTCCTCTCTGTTCCAATATTACCATTTCTACATCCCCTAGAAAGACAATCTATTAATAACCCTCTCCAGCCCCAAAGCCCAGGAAACTGGGTCGACAACTCTTCATAACTTCAAGCTGAATATGGGTGCTGAGATATTTTGAAGAGGGCAGGGTAGGGAAAATGGGGGAGTTGGTTGGCCTTAAAAAGGCCACACCAATGATTATATTAGTCTCTGATGTCTATGTCCTGACTGGATCCGGCTAAAAGTTCAAGACAAGCAGGTCAGTTCAGTATGTTTGATGAGGAGACTCCCTAAAGCGGTATATTCTGTAATATACAAATCTCAAAACAGAATTTTAATATCATCAAGCTAACTCTTTTGTTTATCTGGATTCTAGTTCTCTGGAGGTCTCCCTCTATTAAATCTCATCCATATTACTCTGGAAGGTATACAGACCTTAATCACCTTTTCCAAAAACACAAAGACAAAACCTTTTTCCCAAATCAGCATATCCTTGACTCAGTAATTAGAAAACCCCTTATTTAGGCCTCTCTCCCAGAGGAATAATATAACCACAAAACTCAAAATCACACCCATTTTGAAAATCAAAACAATCTAAAACAAATGAAGTAAACTAAAATACTGTATGTACCAATAATAGGCCTTTCCTATCTTGCTAAGCAGGAAAAGACACTCAAGATTCCCGTGTAGATCACGTTAGACAGAATATGAGTATCCTGCAAGGCAAGTAAAGCAATCTATACTGTCTTATGGTTCGGCTCTCTACCTAGAGCAGCCAACTTCATTCTTTTTCTCTTTCAGAGCCGCCTGTACTTTTTCACAGCAGGGGACCTAAGCACTGTTAGTAGTGTCTTTGTTTAAACTTTCCCACTCTTGAGTCACATGACTCATTTTCAGCGCCACCCAGCTACTTACCCAACAAAACAAAACAAAACAAAACTCTCTCAGGCAAATAATCTTAAATTTCTAGTGGATTTGTGCCCAGCCAGCACATTGGTTCACCATCTGTTGCGGGAAATATTAAAAAAGTAGAAGCAGCACATTCCTGCACTTGTGCATTTGCCCAGGCAGCCTGGCTGGCCATGCACTGGCAGCCAATGGTCAACCTGTTTTTATTTCAAGAAGATTCTGACTCTGAACTCCACAATCTCTCCACTCAGCTTGCTAGGTTCCCACTGGCGAGTTGCTACCATGCCAACCCTGTGCTTCAAATCCTCCAGGGCCTTTGTGGAGCACCTCAGGCAAACCCACACTTGACCACCATACCTTTCTCTCTTGAACATAGACAAGCTGCCATATGAAGGAAAACACAACACAAACTTAGTTCAGAAACAATGGTAACCCAGTCTCTGGGCACAACAACTAAAACCTAATCTTGTAAGCCTTATTAAAATCTGATCTCTCCCGTGGTAGATACTTGTGGATCTACCATGATACTAGGAAACTCTAGCAGCTATATTTTACCCCTCTGCTGTCCCAGTGCCAAAGAGGGAGTTTTGAAGTTCTTAAAGCATTCTGCCAATGCTTTTTCCAAGTAACTGGGACAAAAGCACCTGATTTTATTTACTTGTTTTAATTTTTAGTATTATTTGTTTAAAAGGTACACATCTGTGATACTGCTGCAATTTGAAGAACAAAAAGGCATCTGTGCAAATGGATGCATATAAGAAAAGAAGGACCAACCTTAGCTTCAGGCACATCAGGCTTCTGCAGGAGCCCAGTAGGACAGGAGAACTCCGGGATTATGGAAAGAACTAGCCAGAAAGTAAGACTGGCCCCTTTGGGTGTTATTGTACTGTCCAAATCACAGTCTGAAGGGGTACAGCCAACACAGGCATCTATTGACTTGGTCTCATCAATCTGTGTGGTGAGTGGTGGAGAGGTGATGCATAAGTTTCTGGGAGGATGAGGATGATGGTGAAGTAAAAGCAGTAACAGAGGTCCAGGAGTCTAACCATTTCTGACAGGGGCCTAGACAATGGCTGGGGCCAAAACATAGTTCGTATTAGCAAGAGAGGAATGCTGGAATTGGCCACATCTACACAGTTGTAAACAACATATACTTGAGAGCAAGATCCAAACCCCTACAATAGCCAAATGGAGCACTGGACCAAAGACAAGAATTACAGGGAACTAAGGCAAGTACACACGGTCAGGGAAGATGATGGCAATACCAGAGGCTGTACAGCAGTACCAGGAATGGATATGAATGGGAAATACAGCTGTATAGGGACCTCCCCTAGTGAAGGAAGCTGCTTCAGGCCTAGTAGTTATCCTTTTGTCATCATCTTTGTCTTCATCCTAGACCAAGCATTGTTTCATCTCATCAAGAAAAGGCCTATAATTAAGTTAGAATGGGGCTAGCCATCTACATGCATAGCATCAACCACTTCTCAGAATCCCAGTAAAGAGGCTAGTTAGGAATTCCACTTTCATGACATTTTTGCAGAATCATTTCTCATTCACAGCATATGAGAATCCTCTGTACAATAAACTTGGAAAGCCTGAAGCTCTCACTCTTCACAATTTTAGGGAAAGGTGCTGGGCAGCTCTGTGAGCGCCCTTAAGGGTGCAAACTTGCTATCTCACATACTAGCAGCCACAGATGTTCTATGAGCTGGCTCTTCCTGATACTTGGGGACTAGTGCCTTGCCAGGGCCATGTATATCAGCAGTAACATGGCAAACTGCTTGGAAGGGATCTGGCTCCATTCGTCTCTGCCAGGGTATGCACAGAGGTTTGGAAGAAGTGCATTTCCTTGGCAGCCTGTGTTGACCTGGAGCCTGCATTTTGTTTTTAAGGAAAGTCTCTCATTGGGACCCGGGACATAACATTTAGGTTAATCTGGCTAGCTAGTGAGCCCCAGGGATCTGCCTGTCTCTGTCTCCTCTCCATGAAGATTTCAAGCATGTGCTATCTACATGCAGTTTTTAGATGAGTACTGAGAATTGATCTCCGGTCCTCAGCAGTACTTCACTGAATGAGACGTCTTCTCACTCATGATTTTAGACTCTTTCTAGCATTGGAAAAAAAATAGAAGCTGTGGTAGCATCATTTCCACCCTTAGGGTCTATAAAATCAATAAACTAATTGGCAGCTACTATTAATTTCCCTTTGAATACCCTCTATGTCCTCAGGACCAGGTTACACCATTCCTTTCTGAGCTCCTCTCCCCTTTGCCCTGTGAAATCACCAAAATGTGATTATATTTCTGGCTTTATTTGACTATCTTAGCCTCTTTGGTGTGCAAACAGCCAGAATTTGGTCAAGTGTGCAAAACAATAAGGAAAATGGTTTGCTTGTTTATCTATTCATTTATGTACCCTGAGGTCCCTGTCTCTCAAAGGCAGAGGATTGGAATTATTTCTAAGGAAGGAGTGATTTGGCTCTGGTTCAGCCAGCCTCTCCACCTGCATCCCATATCTCCAGTAGCCCTTGTCACAAAGCCTGTATGATACTGGCGTGCATTTTGTTACTAAGGTTACTAGACATGACATTCTAGGGATCTCTCATGTTGGTGCTAGTACAGGATTATCTAATTGTTAATTTAGACACAGTTGTTGAGTACTTACCATGGACCTAAAACTAATGATCTAAAAAGTAAATATATTGGTATCTCCTAAAAGGAGTTCATTATCTAGCAAAGGACATAGGCATTCATATAGTCTATAGGATGTAGGAATCTATGTGGTTTACAGAACAGTACACAGGTGTGCATATAGTCTATAAAGTGGGACAAAGGCATGGATAAAGTCTATATTATATAGCACACAAGTGTTCATATAATCTATAAAAGAGGACAGATGTGCATGTAGTTTATAGACTGGGACATGGGTGTGCATATAATCTATAGAAGAGGATATAGGTGTACATCTAGTCTATAGATTAGGATACAGATGTATATGTAATCTATAGAAGAGGACACAGGCAGGTATGTGGTCTATAAACTGAGACACAAATGTACTTGTAGCATATAGACCAGCACATAGACATGTATATAATCTATAGACTAGGACATAAGAGAGCATATAGTCTATAAATAACAACATAGGTATGCATAAGGTCCCTATAACAGTACACAGGCATGCATGTATTCTATATAATAGAACACAATCACACATGTATTCTATAGCACATAGTAAGTTATGTTACACCAGTAGTACAGATGCAAATTGAGACAGACACAGGCACTGAATTATGCCAGAATTTTCTTTGGCTAAAAAAACAGGTAACCAATATTCCAGGAAAAGAACATTTCATGGACAGACACAAAATAATGTAAAAG
The DNA here is from genome assembly GCA_964023405.1 of Apodemus agrarius. Taxonomy (NCBI): domain Eukaryota; kingdom Metazoa; phylum Chordata; class Mammalia; order Rodentia; family Muridae; genus Apodemus; species Apodemus agrarius. The sequence continues at coordinate 182,063 of OZ030021.1, forward strand.
TATATGATAGACCCTTTGATGTAGTTTAGGAATTGTGGGGGTGATTATGATGTAGTCACAGATCCATGAAAGACAGTGGCACAGACAGGGCTGGAAAAGCAGACTGATGGATCTGTGGGAGCCTTTTACAAGATCAACAATTAAATAAAAATGTTTTGCAAAGATCCCAGGGAACTTACAGAAATACACACTACATGAAGAAAATTGTGTGTAGTGTACCATAAGTATACACAATAACAGATTTTTAAAAGACATTTGAGGTATAAGACACAGACGATGAAAAATAATGTAAAATCATGAATGGCTCTTCATATATGGTGCATATGCAGTTGTTAGGGGTGAAAGGAAAATTAGATCCTGAGTCTCCTGGTCACCAAAACCAAAAGGGAACCAGTAAGTTCACAATGCCTATATGATAAAATCAGTTGCTCCAGAGAATCAGGCTTCTACTGAAAGGAAGAATAAAGGGAGATTTCTTCTGGTTTTCATCAAAGTCTCCATGTGGGATACAGTGGAAATGTCTTCAACAGTATCAACACACTAGCGATTTTTATAGGACTGTTTCTTGTAATGTCCCCTCAGTGCAAGCCAATGGCACTCTGCCAGAGTGTAATTCAGTAAAAACATCTCTGCTCAAACATGAGAAGCAGAGCTGATGTGGCTTGATGTGGGGATACAATTGAGGGTATGGAGAGGAATAGATGTCCTTCCCATCTTTTAGGCAATCATCCATGAGTACTGCTCCTCACAATAGGACTCTTAAAATGTATTAGCAAGAACTGAATTGGAGCCCTCATTTCATTGGCAGAGATCTCAGGAACAAAGGAGTTTGGACCTTGGGTTATGTAACAGAGTATGATTTCCAAATATGTTTAATCTTGGAAAGGAAGTAATTGATCAAATTGAACTAACAGTGCAGCACCTGGGCTGAGTGCAGACTGGCCTGGCATCAGGGCCCAGATATCACTGAAAACTGACCTGTCAGACTGTATCTTGCTGTGAACTGTAGGCTGAAGGTGGGCACACAAAAGTCCTTTAATTGTTTTTTAATCAACTCAACATTTATTTATTTTTTGGTTTCTTTTATTTATTTATTCACTTTACATACCTGATTATAGCCAAACACCCCAAGCCTTCTAATTTTTAAAAGGAAAGCAGTGGGCTGATTATACTTTCAAATTGGTTCCTTTTTTTTTAATGAGGCAAAGCATTGTGTGAGTAGGTACCTAGGTGTGTGTGTGGGGTGTGTGTGTGTGGTGTTTTGCTTTGTTTTGATTAAAAATCAAAAGTGGTCATTGTAAAGATGAGTACATTTAGGTACAAATAATAGGTCCTACACATCATATCTTATTATACCATATACAGTTTATAAACTACACTCTGGCCATTCCCATCTTGTGTGTGTGTGTGTGTGTGTGTGTGTGTGTGTGTATGCACGCATGTGTGAGAGAGAGAGGGGTTGGGGAAAGGATGACAGGAGACAGACATGTACTAAAGTATGGGTGTGTAGTTGTATGTTGAGGTCAGAAGACAACTTTTGAGTGTTGATTCCTTCTACTGTACCAGCCCTGTTGGGGGAAGTTTGCCATGCGGACTGATCAGCACTTGGAGGGGCTCTCTGCCATCTTGGCTCCTGGGCACCAGATAGAGCTGACAGGTAGCACCAGAAACGCAGACATAGCCCGAGTCTAACATCAATTGGGTTTCAGCCTGATCTGTCTGCACCCAGGGCCTGGACCGCTCTGCAGGCCGTCTGTGTGCCAGCCCTGTCAGGGGTCGTTTGCCCTGCAGAGTGATCAGCACTTGGAAAAGGTTCCTGCAACATCTGCCATCTTTGCTCCCTGATGGAGCAGATGGGCAGCACCAGGTTCACAGAGACAACCCGAGTATAATATTGCTTGGGGCAAGACACACCAGGGCTTCAACGGCACCCAAGAAGGGGGGCAGCTCATCAGCAATCTGTGCCAGGGGAAACCCAGTCATCCCCCAGTGTGGAAATAGCCTCACAGGCTCACAGGAGGTTCAAGCACCAGCCAGTGACAAAAACTAACGTGAGAGATAGCCAGAAGGCAAAAGGCAAACATAGGAACATTACTAACAGAAATCAAGGCAATATGGCAGCATCTGAACCCAATTTTCCAACAACAGCAAGTCCTGGATACCCCAACACACCAGAAAAACAAGATTTGGATTTAAAAATCACTGGTCATGATGCTGTTAGAGGAACATAAGAAGGACATAAATAAATATCTTAAAGAAATACAGGAGAAAATGGACCAAAGTTAGAAGCCCAGGGAAACACAAAAGTCATTAAAAGAAATTCAGGAGAATATGGGTCAAAAGATAGAAGCCAATAGGAAGGAAATGCAAAAATCACTTAAAGAAATACAAAAGAACTTGGGTAAACAGGCAGAAGCAATGAAAGAGGAAACACAAAAATCTCTTAAAGAATTAAAGGAAAACACAAACAAGTGAAGGAACTGAGCAAAACCATCCAGGATCTAAAAACAGAACTAGAAACAACTAAGAAATTGCAAAGGGAGACAACTTTGGAGATAGAAAACCTTGGGAAGAAATCGGGGGTCAGAGATGCAAATATCAACAACAGAATCCAAGAGATAGAAGAAAGAATCTCAGATGCCAAAGATACCATAGAAACCATTGACTCAACAGTCAAAGAAAATGCAAAATGCAAAAAGCTTGTAACCCAAAACATCCAGGAAATCCAGAACACAATGAGAAGACCAAACCTAAGGATTATAGGTATAGATGAGAGTGAAGATCTACAACGTAAAGGGCCAGCAAATATCTTCAACAAAATTCTGGAAGAAAACTTCCCTAACTTAAAGAGAGAGTTGCCCATGAATATACAAGAAGCCTACAGAACTCTCAAACAGATGGGACCAGAACAGAAAGACCTCCCGTCACATAATAATCAAAACCCCAAATGTACTAAACAAAGAAAGAATATTAAAGGCAGTGAGAGAAAAAGGCCAAGTAACATATAAAGGAAGACCTATCATAATTACACCAGACTTCCCACCAGAGACCATGAAAGCTAGAAGATCCTGGGCGGATCTCATGCAGACTCTAAGAGAACACAAATGTCAGCCAAGACTACTATACCCAACAAAACTCTCAATCACCATAGAGGGAGAAACCAAAATATTCCATGACAAAACCAATTTACACACTATCTTACCACAAACCCAGCCCTACAAAGAATAATAGGTGGAAAACACCAATACAAGGAGGGAAACTACACTCTGGAAAAAGCAAGATAGTAACCTTCTTTCATCAAACCCAAAAGAAGATAACCACTCAAATATAAAAATAACATCAAAAATGACAGGAAGTAATAATCACTATTCCTTAATACCTCTTAACATCAATGGACTCAATTCCCCAGTAAAAAGACATAGACTAACAGACTGGATACTGAAACAGGACCCTACATTTTGCTGCATACAGAAAACACACCTCAGTGTCAAAGACAAACACTACCTTAGAGTAAAAGGCTGGAAGACAATTTTACAAGCAAATGGTCTCAGGAAACAAGCCAGAGTAGCCTTTCTAATATCAGATAAAAGTGACTTTCAACCTAAAGTTATCAAAAGAGACACGGAAGGTCACTTCTTGCTGGTCAAAGGAAAAATCCTCCAAGAAGAACTCACAATTCTGAACATCTATGCTCCAAATGCAAGGGCACCCTAATTCATAAAAGAAACGTTACTAAAGCTCAAAGCACACATTGCACCTAACACAATAATTGTGGGTGATTTCAACACTCCACTCTCCTCAATGGACTGATCAGGAAAACAGAAACTAAATAGGGACACAGTGAAACTAATTGAAGCTTTGGATCAATTGGATTTAACATATATATAACATTTAATCCTAAAGCAAAAGAATATACCTTTTTCTCAGCACCTCATAGTACTGAGAAATCGACCATATAATTGGTTATAAGACAAACCTCAACAAATATAAGAAGATCAAACTAAACCCATGCCTCCCATCAGATCACTATGGAGTAAGAGTAGTCTTCAATAGCAATAAAAACAACAGAAAGCCCACATAAACATGGAGGCTGAACAATACTCAATGATACCTTGGCCGAAGAAGAAATAAAGAAAGAAATCAAAGACTTTTTAGAATTTAATGAAAATGAAAGCACAACATACTGAAATCTATGGGACACAACAAAAGCAGTGCTAAGAGGAAAACTCAGCCCTGAGTGCCTCTAAAAAGAAATTTGAGAGAGCATACACTAGCAGCTTAATGCCAAGCCTGAAAGCCCTGGAACAAAAAGAAGCTAATTCACTCAGGAAGAGTAGAAGACAGGAAATCATCAAACTCAGGGCTGAAATCAATCAAGTAAAAACAAAGAGAACCATACAAAGAATCAACAAAATCAGGAGCTAGTTCTTTGAGAAAATGAACAAGATAGATAAACCCTTAGCCAGACTAATCAAAGGGCACAGAGACAGTATCCCAAATTAACAAAATTAGAAATGAAAAGGGAGATATAACAACAGAATCTGAGGAAATTCAAAAAATCATCAGATCCTACTACAAAGGCCTATACGCAACACAACTGGAAAATCTGGAGGAAATGGACAATTCCTAGACAGATACCAAATACCAAAATTAAATCAGGATCAAATAGATCCTCTAAACAGTCTCACAGAAGGAATACTACCCAACTCGTTCTATGAAGCCACAATTATGCTGATACCAAAACCACACAAAGATCCAACAAAGAAAGAGAACTTCAGACCAACTTCCCTAATGAATATCCATGCAAAAATACTCAATAAAATTCTTGCCAATTGAATCCAAGAACATATCAAAACGATCATTCACCATGATCAAGTAGGATTCATTCCAGGGATGCAGGGATGGTTCAATGTACGGAAATCCATTAATGTCATCCACTACATAAACAAACTCAAAGAAATAAAACCACATGGTCATTTCATTAGATGCTGAAAAAGCTTTTGACAAAATTCAGCATCCTTTCATGCTAAAAGTCTTAGAACAGGAATTCAAGGCCCATACCTAAACATAATAAAAGCAATATACAGCAAACCTGTAGCCAACATCATACTGAATGGAGAGAAGCTTGAAGCAATCCCACTGAAATCAGGGACTAGACAAGGCCGCCCCCCCTCTCTATCTTTTCAATATAGTACTTGAAGTTCTAGCTAGAGCAATTAGACAACATAAGGAGGTCAAAGGGATAAAAATTGGAAAGAAGTCAAACTATTGTAGATGATATTATAGTATACTTAAGTGACCCAAAAATCTCCACCAGAGAACTCCTACAGCTGATATACAACTTCTGCAAAGTGACTGGTTATAAAATCAACTCAAGCAAATCAGTAGCCTTCCTATACTCAAAGGATAAGCAGGCTGAGAAAGAAATTAGGGAAATGATACCCTTCACAATAACCACAAACAATATAAAGTATATTGGTGTGACTCTAACCAAACAAGTGAAAGATCTGTATGAGAAGAACTTCAGGTCTCTGAGGAAGGAAATTGAAGAAGACCTCAGAAAATGGAAAAATCTTCCATGCTCATGGATTGGCAGGATTAATATAGTTAAAATGGCCATCTTGCCAAAAGCAATATACAGATTCAATGAAATCCCCTTCAAAATCCCAACTCAGTTCTTCATAGAGTTAGAGCAATTCTGAAATTCATCTGGAATAACAAAAAACCCAGGATAGCAAAACTATTCTCAACAGTAAAAGAACTTCTTGGGGAATCACTGTCCCAGACCTCAAGCAATACTACAGAGCAATAGTGTTAAAAACTGCATATTTACAGTGACAGGCAGGTGATTCAATGGAATAGGATTGAAGACCCAGAAATGAACCCACACACCTATGGTCACTTGATCTTTGACAAAAGAACTGAAAACATCCAGTGGGGGAAAAATAGCATTTTCAACAAATGGTGCTGGTTCAATTGGAGGTCAGCATGCAGAAGAATGCAAATTGATCCATTCTTATCTCCTTGTACTAATCTCAACTCCAAGTGGATCAAGGACCTCCACATAAAACCAGACACACCAAAGCTAATAGAAAAGAAATTGGGGAAGACCCTTGAGGACATGGGCACAGGGGGAAAGTTCCTGAACAGAACACCAATAGCTTATGCTCTAAGATCAAGAATTGACAAATGGGACCTCATAAAATTACAAAGTTTCAGTAAGGCAAAGGACACTGTAAAAAGGACAAAATGGCAACCAACAAATTGGGAAAAGATCTTCACCAACCCTACATCTGACAGAGGGCTAATATCTAATATATACAAAGAACTCAAGAAGTTAGACCCCAGAGAAACAAATAACCCTATTAAAAAAATGGGGTACAGAGCTAAACAAAGTATTTTCACCTGAAGAACTTTGGATGGCTGAGAAGCACCTTAAGAAATGTTCAACATCATTAGTCATTAGGGAAATGCAAATCAAAAGAACCCTGAGATTTCACCTCACACCAGTCAGAATGGCTAAGATTAAAAACTCAGGAGACAGCAGGTGTTGATGAGGATGTGGAGAAAGAGGAACACTCCTCCACTGCTGGTGGGATTGCAAGCTGGTAAAACCACTCTGAAAATCAGTCTGGCAGTTCCTCAGAAAACTGGGCACGACAGTTCCGGAGGACCCTGCTATACCACTCCTGGGCATATACCCAGAGGATTCCCCGGCATGCAATAAGGACATATGCTCCACTATGTTCATAGCAGCCTTATTTATAATAGCCAGAAGCTGGAAAGAACCCAGATGTCCCTCAATGGAGGAATGGATACAGAAAATGTGGTATATTTACACAATGGAATACTACTCAGCAATTAAAAATAATGAATTCATGAAATTTTTAGGCAAATGGTTGGAACTGGAAAATATCATACTAAGTGAGGTAATTCATTCACAAAAGAACACACATGGAATGCAGTCACTGATAAGTGGATATTAGCCCAGAAGCTCAGAATACCCAAAACACAACCCACATATCAAATCATTCCCAAGAATAAGGAAGGAGAGGGTCCGGGTCCTGGAAAGACTTGAGGCAGCATTGTAGGGGATTGCCAGGACATAGGAGTGGGAGGGGGTTGATTAGGGAACTGATGGAGGGAAGAGGACTTACGGGACTTAGGGAGGAGGGAACTGGGAAAGGGAAAATCATTTGGAATCTAAACAAAGAATATAGAAAATAAAAAAAGAAGATAAAAAATAACTTTTGTAAAGTTATTTCATTATTGCTGAGATTCCATCCATTCTAAAACCCATACTACCCATAAGCACATCCTCTTAGTTGTCTAAAAATATGCTGAGTGCTGGAACCTTACAGCTGAATTATGATTAGTACAGCCAGGTTGTTTCACTTCCTCTCCTGGCTTAGATACCCTGAATGCAGCATTGTTTAAAGAGGTGAGTTGGACCAAGAGCTATTTCAAACATGAGTATAATGTGGAGAATTTTAGTTGGCTGGCAGGAATATGAGCCCTCTCGGGGATAGAAAAATAAGTCCAGGAGGTGAAGAACAGTGAAGAGGTGAAAACTGTACTATAGAGATAAACGCTTTTCTTTGTTGAAAATGTAACTAAGGTGACCTGGGGGCAGTGGCGGGAAGTCATCTGTTCTTTACTCTAAAAGGGAGAAATAGTAGGTGAGAATTTAAGCACATTGTGACAATTTTGTGGTAAAGGCTTCCTTAACTGTCATGTTCATTAGCTGGCACACCACCAGCTGGCATCTACTCATTTTTGAAGCATAGCTCTGTATTAGAAATCTGAGACACACCAGCTCTCCGTTCAGTGTTACAGGTAGTTAATTAAACTACTTTAGGGTTGGTTACACTGCTGGGATCTAGCAATTTCAGTGTCTGATTGGCATTTGGGGGAGACCCATACCTGTACAAATATATGAGTAGATCTCTTCATAAAGAGCCCAAAGTTAGCTGTTCCTTGCAACTATTTAAGCATGCGCAGTAAAGGTGATGCCATGTTAATTAATCCTAAAGGCAAAAAAAAAAAAAAAAAAAAAAAAAAGACTAAAGGCCAAAAGAGCCATTGCAGATGATCCAGATTACAGAGTTTGTTTGAGATTTTACAAATAACTCTAATGGGAATACTGATTTAACTCAATTTTACAAAGTCAGTATTTTAAAATGAGGTAGTGCTTGATTATTATAAAAGTATCATAATAAGTAGTTCACTGTGTGTTGTTATTAAAGAAGTGGGGGACTCCTGATAGACTTTGGAATGATTATTTAAGCTTGATTTTATTTTTTAAAGGGCCAACTATATATGTGACCTGTCACTAAGTTCTTTTTGTTCCTCATCCCTCCTGTTGTCTTTTGGGGCCATCCATATTTTACAGTTTATCAGGCCCTTCACTAGAAGGTGGGAAACCCAGATGTCAAACCCAGAGTGAGCCCTTGGAACACACACCTCTAAGATGCTTCCATCAAATCCTGCCCCTCAGAGCTCAGGGAACCAGACAAAAGAGGAGGCAGAAGGAATGGGAAGTCAGAGAAAGGAGCACAACAGGAGAACAATGCCATCTAAATAACTGAGCAACACTCACGAGCTCATAGAGACTGAGGCAGCAATCACAGGGCCTATACCAGGTCCTCTGCATATCACAATACGTTTCAGTTTTTGGTACTTTTATGGGATTCCTGAATGTGTAAACAAGTAAGTCTCTGATTCTTCTGCCTTCTCTTGGGGCTCTTTTATTTTTCGGTTGGCTTGTCTTGGCTGACTTCTATATGATGGTTTTCATTTTATCTTACTATATTTTATTTTGTTATATTTGGTTGTTATCTCCTAGAAGCCTGTTGTTTTTTAATGAGAAACAGAGTGGATCCAGATGGGAGAGGAGGCAGGGAGGAACCAGGAGGAGTAGAGGGAGGCGATATTTTATTCTGATTATATTGTTTGAGAAAAGAATCTATGTTCAATGGGGCAGGGGAGAGACGTGTCTGCTAGCCAATCCAGTAAACTGATGAGCAATCAATTGAAAGTGTTGTCTGGGACCTTTGTGTTTCCTGTGAATTAAAAAATTTTCTTTATTTCTCTAGATCCTTATTGTTAGGGAATTATTGACTAAACTGAATCTGTCCTGGTAGCATAAGGTAAATCCAGAAGCCAGTGGTGGTACACATACTTGTAATCCTAGCACTCAGGAGACTGATGTAGAAGGATCTGAGTTCAAGACTAGCCTGAGTTGCCTAGCAAGCTTGTGTCAGAAGCAAATAAGAGCAGTTGGCCAAGACAAGATGAACTCGGTCGTATTTTTGCAGACTTTCTGTCTCATTTTGCTTTGTTTGGGTTGTATTTTCCTTATTGGTCTTTTGCTTGATTATTTTGGTTTCTGTTTCTGAGTTTTGTGGGGTTGTTTTGTGTGTGTGTGTGTGTTTCTTATTTTTTGTTCGTTTTTAAAAAGAGAAAAAGACCAGGCAGTGATGGTGCACGCCTTTAATCCCAGCACTCGGGAGGCAGAGGCAGATGGATTTCTGAGTTCGAGGCCAGCCTGGTCTACAGAATGAGTTCCAGGACAGCCAGGGCTACACAGAGAAACCCTGTCTCAAAAAACCAAAATAATAATAATAATAATAATAATAATAATAATAATAATTGATGATGATGATAATAAATAAAAAAGAGGAAAAGAGAAAAAAACACAAGTTGAGTAGATAGAGAGGTGGGAGGGTCTGGGAAGAATTTGGGGAAAACATGATCAAACTACATAGTATAAACTTGTTCTTCAATAAGAAACAAATGCCACACAAAAGATTTTGCATTAAGTAGTATCAGTCTTGTCATAAATGTAAGGAAAGGCACTCTAACAAATCCAGCAAGATGAGTTAAAGTCACACTCAAGTTTCAGTGATTATATTCATCAAAAAGTTTTTTGACAGTTTCTCAATTCTACTGACAGAAGATATGTAAATAATAGCATAATATTTTTTTTTAATTTTTTTTATTTTCTATATTCTTTGTTTACATTCCAAAGGCTTTCCCCTTTCCCAGTTACCCCCCACCATATGTCCCATAATTCCTCTCCCCCCCATGCTATTCCCCACTCTTCCCCCCCCCCCCCCACGATTTCTCTGTTCTGGGTCTACAATACTGGATCCAATCTTTACAGGCCCAGGGTCCTCTCCTTTTTTTCTTCTTGAGAGTCATTTGACTTGCTAATTGTGCCTTGAGTATTTAGGGCTTCTGGGCTCATTAATATCCACTTATCAGTGATTGCATTTCGTGTGTATTCTTTTGTGATTGGGTTAGCTCACTTAGGATGATAGTTTCCAGATCTAACCATTTACCTACAAATTGCATGAATTCATTATTTTTAATTGCTGAGTAGTACTCCATTGTATAAATATACCACATTTTCTGTATCCATTCCTCCTTTGAGGGATATCTGGGCTCCTTCCAATTTCTGGCTATTATAAACAAGGCTGCTATAAACATAGAGGAGCATATGTCTTTGTTGTATGCAGAGGAATCCTCTGGGTATATGCCCAGGAGTGGTATGCCAGGGTCCTCTGGGAGTGGCATGCCCAATTTTCTGAGGAACCGCCACACTGATTTCCAGAGTGGTTTTACCATTTTGCAATCCCACCAACAGTGGAGGAGTGTTCCTCTTTCTCCACATCCTCGCCAGCACTTGTTGTCTCTCGAGTTTTTAATCTTAGCCATTCTGACTGGAGTGAGGTGGAATCTCAGGGTTGTTTTGATTTGCATTTCCCTGATGACTAATGATGTTGAACATCTCTTAAGGTGTTTCTCGGCCATCCGAATTTCTTCTGGTGAAAATTCTTTGTTTAGCTCTGTACCCCATTTTTTGATAGGGTTATTTGGTTCTTTGGGGTCTAACTTCTTGAGTTCTTTGTATATATTGGATATTAGCCCTCTGTCGGATGTGGGGTTGGTAAAGATCATTTCCCACGTTGTTGGTTGCCGTTTTGTCCTTCTGACAGTGTCCTTTGCCTTACAGAAACTTTGTAATTTTATGAGGTCCCATTTGTCAATTCTTGATCTTAGAGCATAAGCTATTGGTGTTCTGTTCAGGAACTTTACCCCTGTGCCCATGTCCTCCAGGGTCTTCCCAAGTTTCTTTTCTAATAGTTTCAGTGTGTCTGGTTTTATGTGGAGGTCCTTGATCCACTTGGAGTTGATCTTAGTACAAGGAGATAAGAGTGGGTCAATTCGCATTCTTCTGCATGTTGACCTCCAGTTGAACCAGCACCATTTGTTGAAAAGGCTATCTTTTTTCCACCCGATGGTTGTGGCTCCTTTATCAAAGATCAAGTGACCATAAGTCTGTGGGTTCATTTCTGGGTCTTCAATCCTATTCCATTGATCTACCTGCCTGTTGCTGTACCAATACCATGCAGTTTTTAACACAATTGCTCTGTAGTACTGCTTGAGGTCAGGGATATTGATTCCCCCAGAAGTCCTTTTATTGTTGAGAATAGTTTTAGCTATCCTGGGTTTTTTGTTGCTCCAGATGAATTTGAGAATTGCTCTTTCTAGATCTATGAAGAATTGATTTGGGATTTTGATGGGAATTGCATTGAATCTGTAGATTGCTTTTGGCAAGATGGCCATTTTTACTATATTGATCCTGCCAATCCAGGAGCAGGAAATATTTTTCCATCTCCTGAGGTCTTCTTCGATTTCTTTTTTCAGGGACTTGAAGTTCCTGTCATACAGATCTTTCACTTGTTTGGTTAGAGTTACGCCAAGGTACTTTATGTTGTTTGTGGCTATTGTGAAGGGTGTTATTTCCCTAACTTCTTTCTCAGCCTGCTTGTCCTTTGAGTACAAGAAGGCTACTGATTTGCTTGAGTTAATTTTATAACCAGCCACGTTGCTGAAGTTGTTTATCAGCTGTAGAAGTTCTCTGGTGGAGTTTTTTGGATCGCTTAAGTAGACTATCATATCATCTGCAAATAATGATACTTTGACTTCTTCCTTTCCAATTTGTATCCCTTTGACTTCCTTATGTTGTCTGATTGCTCTCGCTAGAACTTCAAGTACTATATTGAAAAGATATGGAGAGAGAGGACAGCCTTGTCTAGTCCCTGATTTTAGTGGAATTGCTTCAAGTTTCTCTCCATTTATTTTGATGTTGGCTACTGGTTTGCTGTAGATTGCTTTTACTATGTTTAGGTATGGGCCTTGAATTCCTGCTCTTTCCAAGACTTTTAGCATGAAAGGATGCTGAATTTTGTCAAATGCTTTTTCAGCATCTAATGAGATGACCATGTGGTTTTTTTCTTTTAGTTTGTTTATGTAGTGGATTACATTGATGGATTTCCGTATATTGAACCATCCCTGCATTCCTGGAATGAAGCCTACTTGATCGTGGTGAATGATCGTTTTGATATGCTCTTGGATTCGGTTGGCAAGAATTTTATTTAGTATTTTTGCATCTATATTCATAAGAGAAATTGGCCTGTAGTTCTCTTTCTTTGTTGCATCTTTTTGTGGTTTAGGTATCAGCGTAATTGTGGTTTCGAAGAACGAGTTGGGCAGTGTCCCTTCTGTCTCTATTTTGTGGAATAGTTTGAAGAGTATTGGTGTTAAGTCTTCTTTGAAGGTCTGGTAGAATTCTGCACTAAAACCATCTGGTCCCGTACTTTTTTTGGTTGGGAGGCTTTCTATAACCCCTTCTATTTCTTTAAGGGTTATGGGACTGTTTAGCTGGTCTACTTGATGCTGATTTAATTTTGGTATTTGGTATCTGTCTAGGAAATTGTCCATTTCCTCCAGATTCTCCAGTTGTTTTGAGTATAGGCCTTTGTAGTAGGATCTGATGATCTTTTGAATTTCCTCTGTTTCTGTTGTTATATCCCCCTTTTCATTTTTAATTTTGTTAATTTGGATACTATCTCTGTGCCCTTTGGTTAGTCTAGCTAAGGGTTTATCTATCTTGTTGATTTTCTCGAAGAACCAGCTCTTGGTTTTGTTGATTCTTTGTATGGTTCTCTTTGTTTCTGCTTGATTGATTTCAGCCCTTAGTTTGATGATTTCCTCTCTTCTACTCCTCCTGGGTGAGTTAGCTTCTTTTTGTTCCAGCGCCTTCAGGTGTGCTGTTAAGTTGCTAGTGTATGCTCTTTCCAGTTTCTTTTTGGAGGCACTCAGGGCTATGAGTTTTCCTCTTAGCACTGCTTTCATTGTATCCCAGAGATTTGGGTAGGTCGTACCTTCATTTTCATTGAAGTCTAAAAAGTCTTTGATTTCTTTCTTTATTTCTTCCTTGACCAGGGTGTCATTGAGTAGAGTATTGTTCAGTTTCCATGTGTATGTGGGCTTTCTGTTGTTGTTCTTGCTATTGAAGACCACTTTTACTCCATAGTGATCTGATAGGAGACATGGGATTAGTTCGGTCTTCTTGTATTTGTTGAGGTCTGTCTTGTGACCAATTATATGATCAATTTTTGAGAAGGTACCGTGCGGTGCTGAGAAAAAGGTATACTCTTTTGTTTTAGGATGGAATGTTCTATATATATCTGTTAAATCCAATTGGTCCAAAGCTTCAATTAGTTTCACTGTGTCCCTGTTTAGTTTCTGCTTTCCTGATCGGTCCATTGAGGAGAGTGGAGTGTTGAAGTCACCTACAATCATTGTGTTAGGTGTGATGTGTGCTTTAAGCTTTAGTAAAGTTTCTTTTACGAATGAGGGTGCCCTTGCATTTGGCGCATAGATGTTCAGTATTGAGAATTCTTCTTGGTGGATTTTCCCTTTGACAAGCAGGAAGTGACCTTCTGTGTCTCTTTTGATGACTTTAGGTTGAAAGTCGATTTTATCTGATATTAGAATGGCTACTCCAGCTTGTTTCCTGGGACCATTTGCTTGTAGAACTGTCTTCCAGCCTTTTACTCTAAGGTGGTGTTTGTCTTTGACACTGAGATGTGTTTCCTGTATGCAGCAAAATGTAGGGTCCTGTTTCCGTATCCAGTCTGTTAGTCTGTGTCTTTTGATTGGGGAATTGAGTCCATTGATATTAAGAGATATTAAGGAATAGTAATTATTAGTTCCTGACATTTTGGGAATTATTATTATTTGTATTTGAGTGGTACTCTTCTTTTGGGTTGGATGAGATGAGGTTTCTATCTTGTTTCTTCTGGGGTGTTGTTTCCCCCCTTGTGTTGGTATTTTTCCCCTATTATCCTTTGTAGGGCTGGGTTTGTAGATAAGTATCTTGCAAATTTGGTTTTGTCGTGGAATATCTTGGTTTCCCCATCTATGGCAATTGAGAGTTTTGCTGGGTATAGTAGTCTTGGCTGAAGTTTGTGTTCTCTTAGGGTCTGCATGAGGTCTGCCCAGGATCTTCTAGCTTTCATGGTCTCAGGTGAGAAGTCTGGTGTAATTCTGATAGGTCTTCCTTTATATGTTACTTGTCCTTTTTCTCTTACTGCCTTTAATATTCTTTCTTTGTTTAGTACATTTGGGGTTTTGATTATTATGTGACGGGAAGTATTTCTGTTCTGGTCCAGTCTATTTGGTGTTCTATAGGCTTCTTGTATATTCATGGGCATCTCTCTCTTTAGGTTGGGGAAATTTTCTTCCATAATTTTGTAGAAGATATTTGCTGGCCCTTTAAGTTGTAGATCTTCATTCTCATCTATCCCTATAATCCTTAGGTTTGGTCTTCTCATTGTGTCCTGGATTTCCTGAATGTTTTGGGTTACCAGCTTTTTGCATTTTGCATTTTCTTTAATTGTTGAATCCATGGTTCCTATGGTATCTTCAGCATCTGAGATTCTGTCTTCTATCTCTTGTATTCTATTGTTGATATTTGCATCTATGACTCCTGATTTCTTCCCAAGGTTTTCTATCTCCAACATTGTCTCCCTTTGTGATTGCTTAGTTGTTTCTACTTCTGTTTTTAGATTTTGTATGGTTTTGCTCAGATCTTTCAGTTGCTTGTTTGTGTTTTCCTGTAATTCTTTAAGGGATTTTTGTGTTTCCTCCTTTATGACTTCTACTCGTTGACCCATGTTCTCTTGTATTTCTTTAGGTGATTTTTGTTTCTCCCCCTTATTGGGATTCATTTTTTGCTCTATATTCTCCTGGATTTCTTTAAGTGATTTTTGTGTCTGCCTTGTATGGGCTTCTAGTTTTTGATCTATTTTCTCCTCTATTACTTTAAGAAATTTATCTAAGTGATCCTCAATCTGCATCTTTACCAGTGATTTTAGATCTGAGTCTTGTTTTTCTGGTGTGTTGAGATATGTGGGATTTAATTGTGTTTGTCTTGCAATGGCTTCTAGCTTTTGATCTATTTTCTCATGTATTACTTTAAGAGATTTATCTAAGTGTTCCTCTATCAGCATCCTGACCAGTGATTTTAGATCTGAGTCTTGTTTTTCTGGTGTTTTGGGGTATCCAATATTTATTGCTGTTGGGGAACTGGGTTCAGATGCCGCCATATTACCTTGATTTTTGTTAGTAGCGATCTTACGTTTGCCTTTTGCCATCTGGTTAACTCTGGTGTTAGTTGGTCCTGTAGATACTAGCTGGTGCTTGACCCTCCTGTGGGGTTGTAAGGCTATTTCCCAGCGACTGGGATACCTGAATCACTGTCCTGCGGGGTTCTTGCTCACAGATGGCTGACAGGTGGCCTGAGTCCCCCGAGGTCTTAAACTCAGGATATCCCAGGTATTTGGTTCCGCCTGTTGGGTGGCTGCTCTGCACTGCTCCTGCTCAGGGTTTGCTGTCTGATATCCTGTTTCCCCAGGGGTCTTAAAGTTGGGATATCTCAGTTATCTGGTTCCGCCTGCTGGTCCCAAGCTGCTGGGAAGCTGGCTGGGTCCGGTTTCCAGCTTCCCTGCCACTGGCTGGGTCTGGGCACCTGGTACACTGGCTGACTCCGGCTTCCCCACCACCAGCTGGGCAGGAAGCTGCAGGCAATATGGCAGCTGCCTGCAGGGAGCTCTGGGTCTGCCCCGCGAGTGCAGAGTGCACCCGCTATTCTGTGCCCAACTCCCACTCCAGGCCTGAGTCCCCGAAGGTCTTAAGCTCGGGCTGTGTCGGGTACCTGGTTCCGCCGCCGCCGCCGGATGGTTCTGAGCACCTGGCACGCTGGGTGACACTCAGGCTTCCCTGCCACCAGCTGGGCGGGAAGCTGCAGGCAATATGGCAGCTGCCTGCAGGGAGCTCTGGGTCTGCCCCGCGAGTGCAGAGTGCACCCGCTATTCTGTGCCCAACTCCCACTCCAGGCCTGAGTCCCCGAAGGTCTTAAGCTCGGGCTGTGTTGGGTACCTGGTTCCGCCGCCGCCGCCGGATGGTTCTGAGCACCTGGCACGCTGGGTGACCCTCCGGCTTCCCCACCACCAGCTGGGCGGGAAGCTGCAGGCAATATGGCAGCTGCCTGCAGGGAGCTCGGGGTCTGCCCCGCGAGTGCAGAGTGCACCCGCTATTCTGTGCCCAACTCCCACTCCAGGCCTGAGTCCCCGAAGGTCTTAAGCTCGGGCTGTGTCGGGTACCTGGTTCCGCCGCCGCCGCCGCCGCCGGATGGTTCTCATAGCATAATATTTTTAAGAGCTGTGAAAATAAGGGCCATCAGCCCACAGCACTATGAAAGATTGAAAGACTTCATAGGAAAAAGTCACTAAAGAACTGTGCCTTCCACAGCATTGGAGCTTACAGATATCTCTGCAGTGGAGGTGGGGGAATCAAAGTATTTACTGCTGAAAATATAATCATGAGACTTAGCCTCCAAGTAAATAATTCTCTGGCCTTAAAAAAAAAAATAGAATATTTGCCATCTGGATGGATTTGGGGTAAGAGAAAGGAAAGGGGAAGAGGAGGTGACTAAACAAGGAAAAGCAAGCAGCCTCAGCTAGGTTACTGCTTTTGTGAGCTACTCCTTTAGTTACTATTGTGTGATAAACCACAGTGAATTCTTCAGCTTCTTGCCCTGATACAAGAGACATGCTTTGAAAGCAGGTCATATTTTAGCCCCTTTGGAAAAAGAAATAACAAATAATTAAGGCCTCCGTGCTTAAGGGACTGAAATGTCTTGGCAATAGAAGCAGCTAGGCTGACAGCTTTACCAGTTAACCTGCCAGGAATGAGTGGTCACTGTGTGAGCAAGCAAGACTGGAAACATCCCTGGATCCATGGAAAACATGTAGACAACAGTCCTGGAGAATGTGTGGCAGCTATGTGGTTCTCCACCCTTCAGTGGATATGGTGATTCAGTCTCTCCTCAGCTAACTACCTCACTATGTAGAGAACTCTTCTGGATCCATGAGGTATACACCTAGCCCCTCTGGAACCTCTATATGCCTAGAAGGTACCAGATGGAATGGATAAAAGTAATTTATTTAATTAATAAAACATTAATTAAATGGATTAATGTTTGGGGGCATTTTACATACCTGTTGAAATGGGTATGAAATAATGAACAATTATTCTCTTGGGGAAATATAAACATCCTTATTTCCACACCTGAGGAAATGGAGGGAGTGTCCAAATTTAGTCTCCTTGGTTCCCATCCATCCCTTTTCTTTTCTTTTCTTTTCTTTTCTTTTCTTTTCTTTTCTTTTCTTTTCTTTTTTCTTTCTTTTCTTTCTTTTTTTTTTTGTTTTGTTTTTCAAGACAGGGTTTCTCTGTGTAGCCCTGACTGTCCTGGAACTCACTCTGTACACCAGACTGGCCTCGAACTCAGAAATCCGCCTGCCTCTGCCTCCCAAGTGCTGGGATTAAAGGCGTGCACCACCACCGCCTGGCAATACATTGCTTTTCTATGACATGTTTTTCCAGAAGCTCCAAGAAATATTTGCTTCAGATGTGACTGTTAGGAATTCACTGTACAATTTCTCTGAGCCTCATCTTTGTATTTGAAAAATGAGAAGTCAGAGACTCTAATGCCTCTTCTCACTACTCTTCAGCTTTCAGAGGTGAATCTGACTGAAGTGGCAATTCAGAAGCTACTGGTCTGGGGAGGGACCTGAGCTTGTGCTTCTAAAGAGTCTATCTAGGGACTGCAGATGGTGCTGACCTACCTCCAGCTTTGTGAAACTGAGGCTGTCTAGCAGTACCATTCCAGGCTTCTAAGATGGAAATAACTGTATTTTAGCCTTCTGGTCAGCCCCTTATACCTGAATTTACTTAGGTGGCTGGCATGTTTGGCGCTTAGTAATAGCTCTTACCTTGGACCTAGTTAGTCTAGAGCAGTGGTTCTCAATCCATAGGTCATGACCCCTTTGGGGGTCAAACAACCCTTTTACAGGTATTCCATAAGACCATTGGAAAACATAGATATTTACATTATAATTCATAACAGTAGCAAAATCACAGTTGTGAAGTAGCAATGAAGACAATTTTATGGTTTCTCTCTACAACATGAGGAACTATATTAAGTGGTTGCAGCATTAGAAAGGTTGAAAAACCACTTCTCTAGAGTAAATGCCTGGAAGAGACAGCCTCAAGAAAGCTTGTACTGCCCACTAGATAGTAATCATACACTTTTATATGAGCTCTGTTCCTCCAGGGCTAAATCCTGACTCTCCCACCACCACTACTACCCATCTGGTTTCTTGTTAAGTAAGCCTTTCTCTCCTAAATCCCTATCTCCAACTCACTCAAACTGATGTGGCCCAAAATAAGATCAACTTTGAAGGATATCTGGAAAATGCTATGAGGAAGGACCTTACTGTCTTGAAAGAATTTTTTTCCAAATCAAATCCCATCTATCCTCCTGAGATACTGTTGCATGTACCTTTTCTCCCTCTGCCCTGATAGCACTTTTTGTTACAGTAGCCATAGATGTTTCCTGCTGTTTTCCAATGGTAGCCCTTCTTTTTAGGAAGCCTCAGCTCCTTCTATGGGGAAAATTCCATATTCAATATAGATACATCATGCAGCAATAAATAACCACTAAGATATCTCTCTCTCTCTCTCTCTCTCTCTCTCTCTCTCTCTCTCTCCCTCCCTCCCTCCCTCCTCTTTCTCTCTCTCTCTGTGTGTGTGTGTGTGTGTGTGTGTGTGTGTGTGTGTGTGTCTGTCTGTCTGTCTGTCTGTCTTATAAAAATGCCATGTTAAATCATGTGTTTAGAGTCAGGTCTAATTAAAGTGCTTTAGAAATTAAGGCTTATTACTACATTATGCCTACAAAGAAGGTGATACTATTTTTTAATGTGATCATATTTAATGTGATTAAGGTTTATTATAGATCTGTTTTCCTGAGTCAAACCCTCTCCCTTCATTCTGTAAATTCCATAATTAGCCCCATAACACTGTATATTTTCATATGACTGTCAAGGGACAGAGTCAGCTCCAAGTATCTGACTTAAATACATAGAACACCACTCCCTTTATCTGAGAAGATGTGGGATAATTAACTCAGACAACCATAGAAATGTCAGGAGTCTCCTTCAGAATATCAGCAGATATCCTCCTTGCAACCACCACAGCCCTGCTCTTTACTGGGGTCCCCACACCCCTTAACCACTCCGTTCTGAATTATAATGAACTAGGTAGTGCTTCAGAGGGAACAGGTGTTTCTGTTTTCTTGATTTTTTTCCTGTAGCCTAGCCCATCATGTTTATCCATTTGGTAAGATTTATTAAAGATTTTGTTTTCCTGAGTCAAACCCTCTCTCTTCATTCTGCAAGTTAGATAATTAGCCTATTAGAAGCCATTGAACCCTTGGCATCCAAGACACCTAGAATCATAGTTACCAGGAACTCTAGAAGTCACTAATCCTGATGACCTGTGCCCAGTGTCTGATCTCTTACAGAATCTCTGCCCAAGGATGCTTCTCTCTAGTAATATTTACAGAATTCAGTGATGAGTTGCTGGTTCTCTCAACCCCACCTAATGTCCCTGAATGATGATCTTATCAGAAATTTCTCCAGTGGTATTGATCATCTCCCATAGTTGCTACTCATTGTCCTGGCCCAGACTTTCCATTGTGCCTTACAGACCCCATTCATAGGTGCTACCTGAGGAATTCTGTCTTTTTCTTGGGAAGATGAGGAAATATTTAAAAATCTGAATTTCTGTATTTGAGATTTAATGAGATCAAAGTCAACTAAATCCTGAAGAATTTCCCAGAGGTCAAAAAAAGTATTAAAATATTGAAACAGCCAGACTTACTCAAGATATGTGGAAAGAAGTTGGAGTTGCTGAAATACAGGTTCCATGACTCCTACTCACCAACTGCACACACACACACACACACACACACACACACACACACACACAGAGAGAGAGAGAGAGAGAGAGAGAGAGAGAGAGAGAGAGAGAGAGAGAAATGTGTGTTAATTTATATGGACCAAGGTGAAATCTAATTCTCTATACTTCCCACCGTGGGATACCAAGATAATGAAAAGAAAAAAAAAAACAACTTTCTCACCAAGTGTAGTGGTGCCTACATGAACTCCTGACAATGCAGAGACTGGGTCAGGAAGATCAAATTTGAAGTGAGCCTAGGCAACAGCAAGACCCTGTGTCCTAAAGTCCAAAAGAAAACAGACATTTTTCTAATGCACAGATAGTTCTATAAGTACTTGGAGGGAAGCAGCTGTATGCCTCCAAGACCTATGTCAGTTACCCTTGTGGCAAGTATTAGACCCCTTGCTCTACTAGACATCCATCTTCAAAGAACCTTCTTTTCCTTTATCTCCAATCTTCCTCAAGTTTGAGTTTTAGAAACAAGCCTAGCCACCTAATCTTCAATTTGCCAGGAGCATGGCCTAAGCCTCACAACGTGCATTAAAGAGCATCTCATGTATATCACATGTATCTGGGGCTAAGAACTGTCTGGATCCCTCACCAGCCACAAACGCTGGTGGCTGCACACATGGAATGTGGGCATGGGTTCTGGAGGTGCTGTGATGGTGTCAAAGCTAGTACTTGAATGGGTACATCTCCCCAACAGTGCAAACTTTTATTTTTCTCTTGGTTTTTAGCTTTTGTCTTGACTTTCTTTAACATGGAATATAATATAACTTTAGTTCCACAGCTAGGATAGTGGAGCTCAGGATTTTAGATTTGCATTTTATCAAGGTTCTTGTTTTTCTGAGACAGTTTCATGTAGCTCAGGCTGCAATGGGAACTATTTAGCCAAGATTGACCTTGAACTCATAGTCTCCTCAAGTTTTTTTTTTATTTGTTTGTTTGTTTGTTTGTTTTCTGTTTGTTTGGTTTATTTTGGTTTTGGGTTTGGTTTTTTAGTTTTTATACTGGCTCATTTTTTGTGTCAACTTGACACAGCCTGGAGTTATCACAGATGGGGAAGTGCCTCCATAAGATCTATCTATAAGGCATTTTCTCAATTAGTAATCAAGGGTGGGAGGGCCCATTGTGGGTGGTGTTATCAGTAGTCTTGGGTTCTATAAGAAAGCAAGCTGAGCAAGTCAGGGGAAGCAAGCTAGTAACAAACATCCCTCCATGGCCTCTGCATCAGCTCCTGCTTCTTGACCTGCTTGAGTTCCAGTCCTGACTTCCTTTAATGATAAACAGCAATGTGAAAATGTAATAAACCCTTTCCTCCCCAACTTGCTTCTTGGTCATGTTTGTGCAGGAATAGAAACCCTAACTAAGACAGCTTTTGACAAGATCTCATTCTGTAGCCCAGGATGGCCTCAAATTCTGGGTAGTCAGATGTTGCAATAACAGGTATGAGGCACTGTATCTAGTTCAACTACATATCAAGCACACTATATACTGGCTAAAGTGTTGTTGAAAATATTGAATCTCCGGGCTGGAGAGATGGCTCAGTGGTTAAGAGCACTGACTGCTCTTCTGAAGGTCCTGAGTTCAAATCCCAGCAACCACATGGTGATTCACAACCATCTGTAATGAGATATGACACCCTCTTCTGGAGTGTCTGAATTATAATACATAAATGAATCTTTTTTAAAAAAGAAAATATTTAATCTCAATCCAGGGCCCACCTTTGATCATTCAGTTCCCAGGTAAAAGACACACAACTTTTATTATTTACAGTAAGACTTTATTGCACTAAAGCTGGGCAGATATCTACCCTCTATGCTTACATAAGCAATATGACATGGTAGAAAGAATGTGGCTCCTGAGTTATTACTTACTATGTTTCATCTGGACTGCTCTTAACTTCAATTGATCAGCTCTTGTGGCCATGCTTTTTAACTCCTAACCCATGGCATCTTCCTTCTCTCCTGCTTTCCTCCTCCTAATAATCTCCTTCAATTCTTAAACGAAAGTCTGGGAACCCTGCCTATCTCAATTCTTCCCAGCTATAGGCTGCAAGCTTCTTTATTCACCAATCAGAAATAGCTTGGGGCCAAGATCACATGTGTCACCTAGGTCTATGTTTGGACTCTCATCTCTGGGGCAACCAAGCTTTAGGGGCCTGTACTTAGCATTACAATACATAGCAATAGACCAAACCTGAACACTGTATCATGACTCCTTTTTCTCATTAACACTGCTTCTAAATATTGTCCCATCTTATATTGCAGCAACTGCTTATTTAAGAATTAACCTTTAATACTGATTAAAAGTTGGGCTAACAGTTTATGTGTGCTGCAACAATAAGCTTCCCAATCCTGATTTCAGAACTAAACCGACATACTCACATGGCCAGGTTATAACCACAATATATGTATGAGGACTGTTTCATGAAACAGAATTGAGAGACAAATCAGAATATATGCTCTCTGTTTGCAGTTGCCCTCCCTACTAAAAAGGAAAATAGAGCAAACTATTCTCCACTGGGCCAACACATGGCCCCTTGGATAAATCTGTCTAACCTAATTAATAACATTATCACAGGACTGTAATGGCACTTGCATCACAAGCAAAGAGATTAGGGCTGAAAGGATATGAAATGTTGGATTGGAAACTGGAGCCACATTCTTTCTACCATGTCATATTGCTTATATAAGGAGGGGCTTCATCTCTGTTGAATCTCATTATGTAGAGTTACTTCAGAGTTCCAGCCGTTGCTTCTTTTCAAATCTTTCACCTACATATTTTTGTGCCTTATATTTACTAAGTTAAGGAAACTTTCTCATTGTGATAAAATGCAGAACGCTTAGAATACAGTCACCCTGCCTTGGAACAATTTACTATATAAAGTAGCAGGTCAGACCACACACATGAGGCCAGTTGATACTATGCTCATGGTTTTGTGCAGGAGGCGTGGGGAAAGAGGGCTTTAAAACAACTAGTATGCCTGACAAGTATTCTCTAAAGTAGGGCAGATAAGGCCAACTTTGGTCATTTAAAGACACTCTTATATTATAAACTATAATTTTACCTAATTACCAGATCTGGTAATTTGTAATGCCAGGTTCACTCACAGGATTCACAGTCTGTGATAATCATAATAGTATTCTAACTTGATCCTAGGCATTTCACAGATGACCCTAGGCTCCTAAATGCCTGTTCCCCATGTTGGACAGAATTTTTTTAAAGTTTCTAGACAGTCATAGACCTGTATGGCTGGTCTGACTCTCCTGAATATGAGTTCTTAACATTTGTAAATTGAGCAATTATTTTCTTAAGTGAAGGTGAAAGGATTCAGTTCAATACAGACTATACAAACTGTTCAGAGTCATAAAACACTTGTCATTTTGCTATCCCTCTCCTCTTGGCTAGTTTACTCTAGACTTACTGGAAAGTGGGGTTTGGAAATTACATCTCGGTAAAACAGAAATGAATACTTCCTCTCCCTCTTTTTGTATCTGCTATGCAAGGGAACCCTTCAAGCACTCACCTAGGCCTTATTTTGCTTACTTTGCTACTTATAAAAGGCTCTGCTTCTTATGCTAGTACCTGTAGCATTCTATAAGATACACAGAGCCAGCTGGCGAAACATGGAACTGACAAGGGCATGGTGGGTGCCTATGCAGGAGGCCTTCTGCCTCTCTCTACAGCCACTCACAGCTATCTCCTGCATTCTCTTTCGCCTACATGGATAGCTGCCGGAGTTGAAAGATGATGTAAATACACACAAAGTCTGAAAGTACTTCAAACCATGTCTGAGTTTCAAAACTTAATTCTGAGCTAAAGGCCTCTCCCTTTTATCATTGCATTTACATTGATCTTGTTCAGAAGCTTTGTGACAAGGGACCTATAGCAAGATATAAGTGTTAGTCATGATGGTGGTAGTGGTGGTGATTGGTGGTGATGATGTTGATCATGGTGCTGCTGCTAATGGTAGTGGTGGTGTTGGTGATCATGGTGCTGCTGGTGGTGGTGGTGGTAGTGGTGGTAGCGTGTGTGTGTGTGTTATTATGAACATAAAATTTTAATGACATTGCACATATTGCACAATGCATAAATTTTATGCACATTGATGTTTTACCTGCATGTACCTCTGTGTGACGGTGTTGGATCCTCTATAACTAAAGTTATAGATAGTTGTGAGCTACCATGTGGGTGTGGGAATTGTTCCTTTGGAAGAACAGCCAGTGTTCTTAACCACAGAGCTATCTCTCCAGCCCCAAGTTTTAATGAGAACAGCCAGCATACATTTGGGTCAATTCCTCTGTTAGATCCAGTGGCAAATGAAAATATGCCTTTCAAGTCTCTGTTACCATGAGAGATAAGTAGTTGGATGAGGAGTCTGTTTGGGTTCATGAAGTGTAGAGAGGGAGCCCTTTAGAAGGCAGAATTCACAGAGGAGTCAGGATTTTGAGATGAGCTCTAAAGGATGGCTAAGCAAGCAGTATTATGGAGTCTACTGGCAGCCAGGAGTGCTGTAAAGTTGATCTGAAGCACACAAGAAGGTGAAGGTGTGCAGGTAGGATGGTTCTCTTTTCCTACCATAAACAATCAGAAATGATCAGAATTATTCAGGTTGGGAAGGACATGGCCAGATATATCAGGCATCAATGCTGAGCATGTGTGCTAAAAAATAACCCAGATCAAAGGAAAGTAGTATTTTTTTGTTTTCATCATTGCTTTTTTAAATGAGGCTAAAACTCTTGCCTTAGCATTAGGGAGGAATCTCTACTTTTGCCTATGGAAATGCAGCTCTGCCTTCACCTTTGTACTTTCATGCAAGCGCCATCTTAAGCTGGCATTAAGAAGTGACCAGCTGGGCCGGGCGGTGATGGTGCATGCCTTTAATCCCAGCACTTGGGAGGCAGAGGCAGGTGGATTTCTGAGTTCAAGGCCAGCCTGGTCTACAGAGTGAGTTCCAGGATAGCCAGGGCTACACAGAGAAACCCTGTCTCCAAAAAGAAAAAAAAAGTGACCAACCAGCTGGCTGTTGTCCTGTTCACTGTCCAGGCATGCTCACTTGTCAAGCTGACTAATAACTCCTCACTGCCCTTTGCATCACCACCTTTCTGACTGGGTAACTAACCTTCAACTCTGGATTTAACCATCATGCGTAGTGATCCATGGGCACCCTCGGGAGTAGAGCACTTTGCTCTGACTCACTTGTCAGAAGCACCAAGGGGCTGCCACATAGTGGAACATTAGAAATAGTTTTAATATTTTGAGCTTTGACCTGAATCCATCACAGTCTCTTAGAAGTTGGGTCTTTTTGCCCTTAGTTCCTCTTAATTCCCTTTTTCTCCTTTGGTGGGTTTCATCTAATTTGTTTTTGTTATGTTTTGTTTTGATTTTGGAAAACTTGGGTTGCATGGATCTTGTTTATAAAAAGTGGCTATTTCTGCCTATTTGGACTTTTTGTCCTAATACATCTCAAGTGTTTAGGAAGGTTGGATGGTCTATCCAGCCATAGACTAAAATCCAGTGACTGTGTCAAGACAGGCATCCTTGGAATTCTCCACACATCCATGAAGCCTGCTCCATTCTCTACTAAGGACTATCAGGATAATTTCTGGCAACTTGGTGTAGGGTTCTCAGGGGATGGGTGGAAAGAATGAACCAGAAGGAATAAATAAGGATGCAGAGAATGGAGAGACTGGGGGTGCATAGGGAATGAAGAATGGTGACAAGACTCGGGGTAAAAAGTTTGGAACTAAGTAGATGGTGTCATACTAAAAGGTGCTGAAAGCACAAGGCAGCAAAGGTTTCTTTTTCCTTTTATTGAAAATAGATTTTTTTTACATACACTATATCCTGATATAGTTTTCCTTCCCTCTTCTCCTCCTGTCCCGATCCATTCCCTTTCTGTCTCTCATTAGAAAAGAGCCTGCTTCTAAGAGATAACAACAAAAGATGACAAAATAAAATACAAAAACCATTACATTGAAGTTGGATAAGAAATTCAATATGAGTAATAGCAGACAAAAGAATCAGAGACCTTCCTGGTATTACACTCAGGAGTCCCTTAAAACTAAGCTAAAAACTATAATATGTTTGTGGAGGACCTGGTGTAGACCCCTGTAGGCCCTGTGCTTGCTGCTTCAGTTTATGAGCTTGTGTGTGCCTTCCTTAGATGAATCAAAGGGCCGTGTTCTCTTGCTGTCCTCCATACCCTCCTCACCTCCTCATTTTCGGGGTTCCCTGAGCTCTGAGGGGACAAATTTGATAGAGACATCCCATTTAAACTCTGTCTCTACATGGTATCTAGCTATGGGTGTCTGCATCTGTTCCCAACTTTTGATGACTGAATAAGGCACTGATCTATGATTATAGCAGAATATCATTAGGAGTCTTTTTTTCTTTCTTTAAGACCAGTAGTATTTGGTTTTATCCTAGGTCTCTGGACTATCTAGTCTCTGGTTCTTGGTTACCCAAGCAGTGTTGGATATGGGTTTTTTCTCATGGGGTGGTCTTAAAGTCAAATCAGACATTTGTTGACCACTCCCACAAGTTCTGTGCCACCATTATCCCAGAATATCTTGCAAGTGGGACAGATTGTAGATCAAAGGTTTTGTGGATGGGTTGTTGCTTATGTTTCTCTTTTGGTAGTCTACAGAGAAACTTTCTGCAACAAAGACACTAGAACATAAGGAGTAAGGGCTCTATGTAGGTATCTGCTCAACTTCTCCTTATCCAATGAGTTGTGTCTTCAGAAATGGGACTCTGCTATAAGTGTGCAGAAAGTAAGCCATTGTATTAAACACAGCCTGGGTTGTTTGAGGATTTCCGTGGGATCCCACTAGCCAAATACTAAGTTGAATACAACCTAGTCCCATTATTGGAAGCCTTGTAGGATAACAAGAGATGGCTAATTGAGATTTCATATTCCCCTATTAGACACCATTAGATTCACCTTTATGTATTTTAGGAAATTTCCATTGAAATAGGTTTTCATATCATAATTGGAGCTTTGAGAAAGGGTTTTCTTTTATATACAGGTGGACCTAGAACCCCTTAGTTGATAGAGTAATTGGTATATACCCATTCCAGGCATAAGTAGATTTTTCTTACCTACTTAATTTTTTTCCTGCTGTGACTCAAATTCAGGGCCTTGAGCATGTTAGGCAAAGTGTTCCACCATTGAGTTGAACCTCTAACCCTTAGTAAGGTGGTGGATAGGAGCTGATGTGACTTTGCTTTCTTCATTTCCTCCTGCTCTATGCCCTGTACAACTTTGATCAGTTGTCTATAAGATCAGTGGCAACTGTGTGTGACTCTGGTTTGCCAAGTAAGATGCTTGGTCATTTTCTACTTCCCCTAGGGTGTAGGAAGAGTATTCTCTAAGCATTGGCATCTGTCCTTGCAGACAATACTTTCCATAAACAGTGGAACAACTTAAAATAACTATGCATCTGTCTACCTTCATTTATAATTTTGTTTTTGTTTTCAATGCATAATTTGGCTTATTCTGTAATTCTGTATTCTGATTGGTACAGCTTGGTCCTTATGAAGCAGGGTGCCTCCTGGGAAAGTCACCATACTGTAAAAGCTCTGAGTCATCAGTGGACAGCTGGCTGGTCCAGGATATCCCACTAACTGACAGTTGTGCTGTGTGTTTACTGTCTGTTAGGGCATACATGGTTAATATTCAGCTAGGGAATGCTATGGGGTATCCCTTTAGATTAGTCAGTGTTATACACGGTCATTTTAGATTTTAGGGATAGTATTCCTAGACCCAGAGCTGAAGATATGTACAATTCCTTACTCTTCCTTTAGCTAAGTTGGCCTTTAGAATCTGGGTTGTGTTGGCATCTGAATTAAACCACAGCCCTCCCCTTGGGGAAGTAGTACAGGCCTGTCTCCTACTCACCCATCTTCCCCCTCCACTTAGACCAGAAGTGTTGCTGTTTACCAGCTGGCTGGTGACTGCCTTTGAATCATGTCCTGGCTTTCTTAGGCTACTCACCAGCTTCCTTGTCTCTGGTTGTTAAGGCCAGAGCTCCATACTCTGGCTCTGAAGAAACAAAGAATTGAAAGATTTTCAGATTTAAATAAAAACAAACAAACAAACAAACAAAAACAAGTCTTCAAATCTGCCAGCAGCAGCCTGGGATTTCCTCCACTTGGGTCCAAAACCCCAACAGTGCTCTAGGAAGTTCCTCTCTTTGGGGCCCTAGGGCCATACCTAGCTCAGACCTGATACTGAGAAACAAGAATAGCTAGAGGGGCAGAGCAGCTTCTGGGACTCACATTCCTGCCATATCCCAGTTCCTGCTGTTAGTTTCAGCCAAAGTCATGGAAATTTGCAAGTGTTCCAGTCTCCATTCACAGGGCCTCTGAGTTGGCATAGCAGCCTGGCCAATGAGCACCAGCCTTTTGGGTTCATACATGTCAGTTGCATCCTATACATCCTTCACGGGTTGCTCTTCTACCATCTGGAAGCGATTAGCAGCGAAATGGTTTCAGGCACTTGCTGAGTCCTGGTTTTCCGGGAGGCTCAATCCAGGACTGCCAGGTCTAAGCAGCCAAGGGCCTTCAGTTATTGGAGGATTTCCATTTGAGACCTAGCATAGCTTTGTCCTCCCAGACCACCACCAAGGCCTCTTCTCTTATTGAACCCCAGGAGCAATGACAATGGCACTTTTCCTTGATCCATGACTTATCTCCTTTATGGGCTTCATGGGAAATGACAACTTTAAAGCTCCTCAGGGAAGAGGGTACCCTTTGTGTCTGTGCTGTATGTATTATAAGGCCAGGAATTAGCTCAGGAGAGCTTGTATAAGGACAGGACTACTGCTTTTGGATCTCTAAATTCATTTCAGTGACCATGTTATCTTATTGCTCTGTCTTTGCTTAGTGTCTTCCCCTGGTCCATATGATAAATAATCCTGCAGATGTAGGCACTGTGGTTTAGAGACCCAAGCAGCTACTAAAGAGATTCTGGGTTCTGAGGTCTTTGTAATTCCAAAGTTCTTTCTGTTTCTCCTATGTACCTGTTGAAACCTGGGAAGGGTAGACAACCAGAACAGAAGAGCAGTCAAGGAACCAGCATTTGCATGCTAGATTTTTTTTTTATGAAGCAAAATGATCTTTTGAAAGGAAACTCACACAGTTTGTCAGCTTCTTGCCAACTTTTACTACAGTGCAACTGGCCAAAAACAGCCAAACCTTGTTTGGGGTATGAAAGCAGCTGTTATAATAAACCTCACTCTGCTTCTTTCCTGTTATGATGGAATGACTGTTTCAAGTAAACGTCTCCAATCCACAGATTTTCTGGGGTCAAGAAAACATTTTTTTTAATTGGCAGGCTTGATTTCATTTTTTGGACAAGTTAGGAAGTAAACAGAATGGCACCCGTTATTTTAGATTCAAGCAGGTCTGTAAGTAAGTGCCAGATCCATTCTGGGCACCTTAATCCCCACCTCCCACTTTTCTGTTCTACCCCAGGACTTCCAAAACAGAGTCTGGAGAATGATCACACAAATCATGGAATCAGAACTGGGTTGGAATCCTGGTGCTACAAACCTTAAATGTAGACTCTCAAATAATTTACTCTGGGCCTCAGTCTCCTAATCTATCAGATGGATGTAATAATAAGTACCCATTGGGCTTATCACAAATTTAAAACAAAATCAAAATGAAAAGAAACATTATAAGCTGGAAAGATGGACCAGTAGTTGAGAGAGTTTGCTGCTCTTCTAGAGGACAACACTGGTTCCCAGCACCATTTCAGGCTGATCATAACTGCCTGTATCTTCGGCTCCAGAGAATCTAAAGCCCTCTTCTGGCTTCCATGGGCATCCCCACACAGCATCCCCCCACCCCCACCCCCACAAATATATAAATAAGTAATTGAAAAGGAAACATCCCATGGCACTTAGTATGTACCATGTGGGTCTTTGAAGGGGAGTATATAAACTAATTTAATCTTCTCAATAGCCCTGCGAGTGGGAACTTCTTAACCACATACTATCCTCTCTCTAGGTGTACATGAGTGAGCACAAACCTGGAATCCCTGCTGCACAGACCCTCTGCTATCAGGGAGAGTAACAGATAAAATAGCCAGCGTGTTAGGTGGCGGGAAGAGTTATGGAGAAAACTAACATGGGAGAGGAAGATGGAAAACATGCAATAGGGTAGAAAGTAACCAGGGGATGCCTATCTGAGATGTCATCAGTATAAAAACCTGAAGAAAAAAACTGGGGTGGTAACTATATACAGTTCCTATATAGAAAATATATAGGAACTAAAGGAGCCTATAGCAGCAACTGTCCCACAGTCAGTGTGTATTCAAGATGCAGCAAGGAAGTTGCATGGTTGGAATGGAAGGGTCAAGCAGATAAGGTCAGCATTGGGGCAGGCAGTTTGAAGCCATCTGGACCTCAACCTTTTCTCTCTGAGATGGGAAAGTCATGGAAAGAGAGATACAATCCAAATGATGCCAGATGTGAGAAGAAACACTACACATTTGGTCACTACAGTGGCTGGTCCTGCTGTTGATTCCCACAGGATGGTTGCCAACTTTTTGAGATGATTTAAGTAGAACATTTCTTAAGGGACCATCTCGGCATCCACTACTGAATTGTACTCTCTGCTTTTCACAACAAATGGACTTCCCCCAATTTCCCCTATGTCTGCATCTAGGCTTCTCTCTCTCTTTGGCCAGCTCTTTCCTTGGCTGCAGCCCCAAGATGGATGGTTTCTATAGTGCTTCTTAACTGGTATTGTGGTAATTTGGCATATACCTGCCAGGCCTAAGGTACTACTGTTTTGAACTAGTTATTAGTACTGGGAGTCGCAGATATATATTATTTGGGCCTGGCAACTAAGAGAAAGAAAGGGGGAGGAGGAGATGCTTGTAAATGGAATTACCCTTTACTGTGAAGTATCAAGAGTGTCGACGCAGCCAGTAAACCTCCTAGGACCCATAAATACTGATGAAAAATAATTCGGATCTCCCCTCAACTCCCGTGAGAAATAGGTTCTGACCCTTGAGTCTTGGGCAGCTTTTGGTACTTAGAATCTCCTGAAATAGAGCGTAAATGTATATCTCTGGGTATTTTTCTAAGATGAGGGTCTAGCTCCCACATAATTAATGTTCTGGATAACTAGTCACAGTCACTGGCCATACTTGCAAGGTATGCTAGCAAGTTAGCCTTTGTTCAAAGCTAGGGAAAGCTGCCAGTTTGAAACTGGGAGTTCAGGGGCTGGAGAGATGGCTCAGCAGTTCAGAGTTCTTCTAGAGGACCTGGGTTCAATTCCCACCACTCACATGGCAGCTCATGACTGGTTTGTAGCTCCAATTCCAGGGAATCTGGCACCTTAACAGACATATATGCAGGCAAAACAGCAATGCACATAAAATAAAAAGTAAATAATTTTTAAAAAGAAAGAAAATGGAGTTCAAAGAGATCCTTCAGTTGCCTAACATAGATAACATTATCTCCTAAAAAGTTATGTAATGTATGTTTTAAGATACCAGTGTGTGTACTGTTATGCAAGGTCTGTTTAGCCTCTTTGATCAGTGGCTATAAATCACTAAGAATCCACACTCTGTATTAGGTTCTTTGTTGCCTTTAAAACACACACACACACACACACACACACACACACACACACACACACCAGTTCTGGTGGTTCACATACACACATGAGCCAAGTGGTTTCAGACAACTTAGGCCTTAAGTATTAGGCCCCAATCCTTCAGGTCCTCATCTAACCTCACGTATTGGGCCCAATGCAGACATGCTAAAAATATTGTATGAAATAAGTATATAAGCAAATTTTGTGTTTAGACTTGGGTCCTGGCTCTAAGATATCTCATTAAGTATTTGCTGATATTCCAAAATCTGAAAAGAAAATTTGAAGTACTTCTAGTAACAAGCATTTCAGATAAGGGGTAACCAACCTTTATCTGATTGTTGGCATTTTCTGGTACTGGACACAGAATGAACCCAGTGTGTCTGCCAGTCACCTACAGATATGCTATGGAGCCCAAGAGGCAGGATTCTATGGGGCTGCTACAAACCTTGTGTGATAGGGGTCACAATAACTCTCATTCTATTGAGGTTCAGATAAACTACCAAGGGACTTCTTAGCTGGAACTTATAGACACCAACAGGATTTAAGAATGACTGATCCCGTGCCCTGGAATGCAAACCACCCAGAATTACAGTGCATAATGATATGCCGTAAAGGACACACAGTGGGCCTTAATATCAGGTTCCCCATTAAAGAACTGGTAGAAACCCATCATCAATGTGGCTAACTCTGTTCACATCCAGTCAGGTTCTTAGTTAGTGCCTATACTATTCTGCAGCTATCTGCTCTTCACATCAGAGGCAGAAATAAAGATTGGGAGGACACAGCATGTCCCTGACACTGAGAATTTGTCACTGAGCATGGGTGAAAAGTATGCAAATCAGAAATATTAAATACAGCCTGTATTTGATAAGTAACACATGCTTGAATAACTAGGATGACATAGCAATGCAAATGCATAGAGATTTCTTATTTTTCATCAAGATGGAAATTTAAAATGAGGGAAAATATAAGTGTTCTCCCAACAGTCAATCTGTACTCCTATGTGGCTTTGGACTCAGGAGAGCTGCTGTGAAGGTTCCACTCAAATTCATGGGGCAGCATGACACTGCAGTTTCCCAATTCTAATTATCCCCACAGCAGGAAATTCTAAGTATGTCACCAAATGTTCTGTTTTGGATGAACTG
The DNA here is from genome assembly GCA_964023405.1 of Apodemus agrarius. Taxonomy (NCBI): domain Eukaryota; kingdom Metazoa; phylum Chordata; class Mammalia; order Rodentia; family Muridae; genus Apodemus; species Apodemus agrarius. The sequence goes on from OZ030021.1 coordinate 215,041, forward strand.
TATTATCCAATGTCATTAAATGCCATCCTTTCAAGAGCATCCTCCAACATGTTGCCTGTGCTTGACCAATTTAGAAGGCTTAGATGATCCATTCCCAGCTTCAGCTATGTGAATTCTGGACTGTGGTAATTGACTTAATAGAAACAAATGCAATTAAAGTTGTTATACAATACAGTATACTACAATAGTAATTAAGGGCATCAGGGCTTAGAGTATGGCTTATGGTTAAATGTTTGCTTAACATATCTAAAGCCCCAGTAATAAGTAAATGAATGAATGAATTGGTTCATAGCATCTGTTTGGTTTCTTCATTCATTATATTTTCTGGGTGTTTGTTTGTTTGTTTGTTGAAGGCAGGTGGAGGGAGGGGAGTTGAGATTGTACACGACTTGAGACAGGCCTTTTCCATAGCTGAATACTGTTGTGTCCAAACCCAGCTCCTGTAAATAGAAAGACAAACAGAAGTACACTGTGTAAGGTTTCTAATGGATAGTATCTAGGTGAGAGGCTAGTAAGAGAGGAGATCTATCCTGTTCATCAACCAGATGTAATAGATAACAAAACCTTAATGTTGAGCTTGGACTTCATCTCATTGGTGCAGCACTTGTCCAACATACACAATGCAATTGTGTTCAATTTCCAGAAGATGTATGCACACACACACACACACACACACACACACACACCAAACAAATATAGGAACAACCTTAGTATAGGGATTCTCCATGGGATACTAAGTCAGTACTCATTTCTACACCTGACCTCTTTGATTAACTCTGCCTTGTATGTCCAAGGATTATTTACATGACTCTGGGCTCATTTCTTTCCTCTTTCCTCTAAAACAGACTCAGAAATAGTAGGTATCATTTCTAGATGCCACCAAACAAAACATAGTTCTCTGACTTCTTAGGATAAAAGTTACTGTTGGAGGCTGGGCAGAAGGACTCAGTTGGTAAAGTGCTTGTCACACAACAAGGAGGGTCTGAGTTCCAATCCTCAGAACCCAAGCAAAAGGTATGTGTCATGTCTGTACTAAAGGGGCAGTAGTGAGGGAGACAGGGTGATCCCTGGGGCCTGCTGTCTGAGCAATGTAACCAAAGTGGTAAGTGCCAACTGAGCAATCTGTCTCAAAAACTAAAAGAGGTGCCAGGCAGTGGTGGTATACTCAGGAGGCAGAGGCAGGCAGATCTCTGTGAGTTTGAGAGCAGCCTGGTATACAGAGTAAGTTTCAGGACAGCCAGGGCCAGATAAATCCTGTCTTGAAAAACTATAAGTTTAATTACTTACTTAATTAATTAATTAAAATTTGAAAAATAAAATAATATAACAGGCAGTTAAGAGTACTTGCTGAGCCTGGAGTTGAGTTCTCAGCATCCATGTTAGTTGACTCATACCTGTAACTGTCTCAAGTGTATCCTCTTTTGGGCATTGTGGGCCCAAATAGGCACATACATAAATAAACATTTTAAAGAATTAAAACTGAATAATAGCAGGGAAACACACATGACCTCTGGCCTCTGTATGTCCACACACAGGCATGTGCACCTATACCCTCATATGCACATACAAAAAGTGGAAGGAAGGAAGGAAGGAAGGAAGGAAGGAAGGAAGGAAGGAAGGAAGGAAGGAAGGGGAAGGGGAAGGGAAAGGGAAGGGAAGGGAAGGGAAGGGAAGGGAAGGGAAGGGAAGGGAAGGGAAGGGAAGGGAAGGGAAGGGAAGGGAAGGGAAGATTGATAGATTGCTAGCAGCTGGTGGGAATATTTTAGTGTTTCTGTGATCCTTTTTTTTTTTTTTCTCGGTGTCAAAGCTCTCCTTTCCTCCAATTGGGTCTAGATAATCACAGCATTGCTCTTTTCCCAAAGAAAAAAACATTTCAGTCTCTGCTCTGTAGCCTCTTTCATCCTGCTCTGTGCCCATATAGTAGAAGAAACCATCCCCTCACAAAGAGCCCCCTAGAGCCTTGGCTTTCCCAGAAGTGCCTGGATAAACACTTCTCTTACACAGTTTGTGCCCAGCTGTGCTGTGCTCCTAGGAAGTAAGCAAGAGTGGAAGGGAGTTTTCTACTAAGCTCACAGCCACAAGTCAACTTGTGTGCATTACTCCTGCAGATAAAATACAGGAAATGTGGGTTCACACAGTCACTCAGGTCCAATGGATCATGGAATATTAGCACTTGGATTTTATAAGCACTGTCATAATAACAGTGGTGAGTGGGGTTTTCCCTCCAACTGTAATGTATGATCTTTATTAGGTGTTGTTTATTAGCTGCTGTTTTCCCTCAGTGCTGTTGTTCTATAGACTGCTATAGAACAACAACCAGCAGTTCCATTTCTACATGCTGGTTGTCTTGACCTGCTTTGCCACTTTAACACAACTGCCTTCTGACAGGAAGGAACATTGCATAGTAGCAAGAGCTGCAAAGTCCAGGCTTAATTTTAGCCCTCACTTAGGAATGGAAGTTTTGGGAATCACTGAGCCCTTCTCTTTCAGTTCCTCTTCAGAGCTGGGCACAGTGCGTTAGGTCAAGAGGTTGAAATGTGCTGTCTTTGTGTTTGTAAAAAGGACACCACTGGCCCAACATCAGTAGGACTTAAGTTTGAGTCACTTTTCCAACTGTAGAGTTGGGCAGCTGAGCATCCCCAGATCCAGCTAAGTCACATTTTAGTCTTAGCCATGGTCTGTCAACCCAAACCTACCCAGGGATCCTTTTGTCAGTGACCCCTGAGGGCAAGTACTTCTTTTTTTTTTTTTTTTTTTTTTTTTTTTTTGGTTTTTCGAGACAGGGTTTCTCTATGTGGTCCTGGCTGTCCTGGAACTCACTCTGTAGACCAGGCTGGCCTTGAACTCTGAAATCCGCCTGCCTCTGCCTCCCAAGTGCTAGGATTAAAGGCGTGCGCCACCAACGCCCGGCTGGGCAAGTACTTCTTTAGAGAGAGAAACAGAGACAAAGACAGAGAGACAGAGACAGACACAGAGTGTTTGTGCCCCCCTCCCCGTGTGTGTGTGTGTGTGTGTGTGTGTGTGTGTGTGTGTACGTGTATGTACATACATACATGTGGTACTTTATGTTAGTTCTGGGACCAAGCCCAGGACCACTTTTCCAGCTGAACTGCCTCACCAGCCCCATTGGAGGGATGTTCTACCCCAGCTCGGCTATACCAGTCTGAGTAGTGTGCTGGCAGATGCTTAGCCAGTTCTCCAGAAAGTAAAATCCCTCTGTGACTTGTTTGTTCATTTACAAGATAGAAACAGGTTCAGTGTGGCCAATGTCAAGGTATGCATGTAAAGTTCAGGACTATGTAATGTATCTGTACAGACAGACAAACAGTAAGTTTTCACCAGTTAGTAGCATGAGGCCATATTGCTGAGAAATCTATGGGAAACTGTACATTTGATTTGTGTGTCTATCTGAAGGAAGTCTTGTGTGTATATACAAAAGTGTGTTTTTAGTTATTTAATTTTTCAATACATTTCTAAATGTTAATTGTGTTAGGAAGGAACTCTTTGGTGTGGAAAATTTAATAAGTCAAGATGTTCCACTTTACTTGTCATTTGGTTATAATTGGCTGTGTGCCTTCTAATGTTTCTGTTGAGTGGCTTTTTGTTTAATTTCCAGTTTCATTCTTTTGTCTTGAAAATCATAGTTGTCTATCCCAAAAAGCTTCTTCCCCCCTCTACCCTTTGTTCAGCTTTAATAACAAGTATGTGACTGATGAACTGTATGACCATCCTCTGGAAAGCAAAGTTGTACTTTCCCCATTGTTAATTAGCCAACCTTCCTTCACTTGGGTCATTTTAAGTTTGCTGACTTGCTTCCCATTAAGGTTCTGGACCAAGATATATCCAGTGCAGGATAGAATGGGCCCCAGCCGTAGAATCTATCACTGTCTAGGCTTCTTTTGTCCCAATTCTAAGTGTCCTTTCTCTTGTAGAAAGAAGAAAATGTTTATAGAGGAATGGAAAATGCCTGTCAGGCTCATTATTTTCACTCATATTGAAGCCTCCTCCATTTTCATAAAAATACTAGTTTTCCTGATCTGTGAAGAAAGCAAATGTAGGACTGGATAAATGGCTCAGTGGAGAAGAGCACTTGCTGTGCAAGCAGACAGGCATGTCTGCCTGTACCCATAACCCCAGCACGATGGGGTGAAAACAGGTGGATTATAGCAGCTCACTGGACAGCTAAAACTGTGACCTCAAGGGTCAGTATGAGACTGTCTTAAAAGGAGTAGAGGGAGATTAATTAAGGAAGATATTGAATGTCATTCTGTGGCTTCCAAGTGCATACACCTTCACACACACACACACACACACACACACACACAGAGAGAGAGAGAGAGAGAGAGAGAGAGAGAGAGAGAGAGAGAGAAAGAGAGAGAGAGAGAGAGAGAGAGAGAGAGCAGAAAGAGCAGAAAAAAGAGCAAGAGTGCATATGAGGGAAGAACAGATTCCAGCTTTGATGTGAGCACCTGTGTTATCTATAATCTTCCTAACCAGCACTGTTTCCACCATCAATGGCAGAGAACCTGTCATTAACTAAGGTTAATCCTGCTCAGTTGTGTGCCCTGTTATCATTTTGTGAGTCCTTCAGCTGTCTCAAAGTGACGCTTGCTAAAGCAGCAACACTAGAGGCAAGTGGGGAGCAATGGGCTTTCATGTCACCCTCTGACTTGTCCAGTTGAACTTTGTGAGTACTGAATGTGGAGAACTACATGGCGGTGGAAAGTTACTATTGACACTGTCTGGGAAAGGTCTTGAGGCTTCTTTCCCGTTCCTTCCCCAGCCCCACCACCACTCCTACCTCTACCAGAGAACCAGCTTCTGGTGGAACAGCTCAGCCGAGCTGGGGACTGGTGCACACTGAGAATCTGATGGTTGACATTTATGCACCTTTCACAGGATGCCTACACTCTGACCTCTGGGACCAGGGGTCATTCTGTCACTCCTCACCTACAAGGACAGGCACAAAGGTAGGAGAGGAGACTTTGAAATTTCTGCACCTGAAAACTGTTTCCAGTCAATGTGAAGGAGATTGACAGGAAACCATCTTTCTTTCCCTAGTACCCTCACTGTTGTAGGGAAAAAATTGTTTGACAATGTACTCTAGCTAGGTTTTTGGTTTTTGGTTTTTCAGGAAATTAAAAAGCTAGACACAATTCATCTTTTAATCACCATTAGTAACCCCCAACTCCTTTTCCTTTCTGCTAACTGTGTGTGTTTGGTTCCTGCAAGCTTGAACCATCAGCATTTGTTCAGGACTTTGGAGGCTGGTCTTTGAGAGTCTTCTCTCAGTGTAATCAATTTTAGAAAGAAAACCTTTTAGAGGCAACTAACTTGGTCTGGTTTCCAGGGTAAGCTTTTAGAGGCCTCTACATGCCTCATAGTTTGCCTGGAGCTCACAGAGTTACCTTCTCATCCAACTCCACCCTTTTCACAGAATAGTGCCTTCCTTGGGGGAGGGGGACATGCTTATCCTACAGGAAGGGTCAACAAGCCTTCTTGACCTTCATAGCTGATCCTAAGATTTCATGGAACAATGAACATTTATTTAGGATAGCATCGTCTTGCTTGCTGCTTAGGTATGTCAACATAGCAAAAAGAATTGCAGCCTGCAGAAGCCCCTGGGATCTATCGTAGTTAATTAGGGACTAAGTTTTATTGTTCATATCTGAGAAAGCTTCTCCTCAGCCCATAAAACGTTCTGTGCTGCCTTATTCTGACATGGTGCTTGTCATGCACATTTAACCCACCATCTCCCTGTAATTTAGCTAGTCGGGGTTTTTTTTTTTTTTTTTTTTTTCTAGAAGTAAGCAAACTTGAAAAATGTGTGACAGAGTTATGCCCAAGTCCCAGCTCTGTAACATGGTTTGGAAAACTCAACTTGTTTGACTATCCAATTTTCTAAAGTCTGTAAAGTGAGGAGGGGTGGGACTCCTGCTCTCTGGGGTTATTAGAAGAATTGCAAGCAGCAAGGAGGGGAGAGTTTGGCCCACATTGGGTCCTCAGAAATAGTAATCATTCTTAGCAATTCCTGTTTGTGTTCCCAAGAAAATGTCTGTCAGCCTCTCTCCAAGTACGTGCATAGTGTGTATCTGTCTTAATTGTGTGGCAGGCTCTTGTGGCCCAAGCTGGAGCCTGATCATCAGAATTCTTTCCATGCAAAGATTCAGAGCTTAATCACAGAAGGACACTGCATAGTAGTGCCAAATAATGAAGCTGTCAGGGCTGCTGGAATCCATCGTCCATTCACTCTGTGCTGAAGAATGAAACAGCCAGGAATGCAGCCAGGAGGGAGGGGACCAACTAGGAGAGGGTATGGAAGAGATGACCTCTACAGCAAAATCTTCTGCTCAGAATTGAAAGCATTTGTGGACACTTCATCCGATAAAGAATTCTTATTCTATAAAAACCATTAAGAGAAAATAATGGTGTTGTTGTGAGACACTGTACTTTCTGGCAGATACTCTATATTCTGAGTGAGACTATTACATCTGGTTTTGCCTATGACAATTCTTTATAATAACAAAAATAAAGGCAAGGTATAAATTATAAATCTTAAACAAAAAATCTTAAATAATATTTAGTCTTCTTTTTATGTATATGAAAAATTAAACAGAAATAAAATATACTATTGGTAAACACATAGAAAATTCATAATAAATACAGAAGGGTTTACTCATAAAGCTATCTTCTAGGTAATAATTTTTCTGGTTTTGATACACATTCATGAATAGAATTGCTGAGAGAAGTGCCACAGGTTTGTACAGAAAGTGACTTCATTGTCACTTGTCCTGAGTCCAAATTTGCTATTCCTCATGTCACAAGGAAATTTGGCATGCTAAGGTGTCCAGCACTGGATTTTACATTTAGGAAATGAAATCACTAATTAATAAAAAGAATTATACTAACAAAGTCCATATTGTGTCACATACTAAATAGCCTGTGTAATGAGGACAAGCTAACTGTTTGTGGGATGAAAGGTTCAGGCATGTAACCTTTTGTGATTCATAACATTTGAGCAGCTAGCCAGGATGTTAACTCTTGTTTTGTTGCTGTAGAGGACAATTATAATTATGTGTAGGTATTTATTTGACTTATCAATTTTTACTGTTAGAACCAAGTCATTCTCCTAGGCTTATGGGAATGTATGCCACCAGGCAACAGATTAGTAACTATGGAAAAGCCACATAAAAAGTTCACTTTAAATTTCAAATCAAACTGTGGTCTTTGGGATTTTGCAATCTACGAACTTTGTGATGCTTCTTTTCGCCCACATGGTCTTGATGATGATATTACCCAACAAAAGATACTTAAGGTAATTTAAATGACCTAAATTGTTCCACTGTGCCCACAGTGCAACCTCTACCTACTGAGGAAGAGGCTCAATCAGTGTGGATCCCGCTTAATGAATAAGCTCGCCTTTGATGATGCACACAATAGATAAGAGAATACTTTTTTGGGGGGGACTTCTCAAAATATTGGAAAAACACACTGGGTTGGAGCCTGGACCACAACACTTGGGAGGGCTCTTTATGGAGAACCACAGCTAAAAGGAATTCTCGTTACTGATGAATTCCTCTGGCCCTCTGTACTGGCATTCTTGGGACATGTCAGTTATTCCAGCAACCAGCTAACACCCCCTTCCCCCATTGGTTGCCCCCATCCCATCCCATTCTTACTTAAAACGTGTGTTATTGGAAACAGGACAACAGAGAGAACTTTTGAGTCTAGACACAGGAGATCAAATTGTCTGTTTTTTCTTAACTTCAGTAAGCTGTTCAAGTTCACCAGACTAACAGACTGATTCTGGCTTCATGGGGCCCCCAAAGGTTTTTGAAAAATAAAGACTTGAACACTGCAAAATACATTGGAGCCATGAGCCAAAAAATGGACTGGAGTGGAGGTAGTTCTAGAGGATAGCCAGTGGGAAAGCATGGACCCTTATAGGCCCTTTCTGCCTGTAGCCAGCTGCATTACAAATATGTTATTTGGAGCAGGCTTTTCAAGAAGCTAGATCTCATGGTGGTAAGGGGCAGTGTTGCTCCACTTTGAACTGAAATCTCTGAGCATTCTGCAGATTGGTCCTGCTGGTCTTCCTCCACCTCCCCTGGCCCCCATTGGAACAAAGTCCCTAGTCTCTGGAAAGTAATGCTAAGTAAACAAACACTACAAAGGCTGGTAACAGGGGGATATCTCTTTCAAATGTTTGGTTTTTGTGACTATCTAGGTTCAAGGAAGAAGAGGTCCCCCAGCTCCAGAAACCTGCGGAGCCTTTGTAGTAGGCATCCATATGTTTAGCCAGATGTCATCCTGGGGGAGGGCAGAGAAGGAAAGATAAAACAAAGTTCTTATTAAAAATAAGTCTCCTGAGGGAGAGAAAAACAAGCCAGAGAAATTGTGTCAAGTGGAAAGGGAGGCCAGGAAGTGCCATCTGATATTGGTTAATGCTGATAGTCAGCAGTGAGAAATGCACACTGCCAGGAAATGCCCCTGTCTTTGGAATGTAGGTCTGTGGCAAGCTGTCTGGGAGCAGATCTTTGTGCATCTCACATGTAAAGACGCCCATGGTAACCCAGTGCTATCACACAGAGGAAAAGGACAGATGTATGTGATACAGTTAGGACACTTGTCTTCTTATCTCGAGTCACCTCCCTGGGCCTCATTTTCTCATCAATCACACCTCTGTACTACCCTGAAGCTCCCAGCGTCTGTTGTTTATCATAATCTCTCCTATTAAATCTTCCAAGAGGCTTCTTCTTGTAGAGGGTAAGAAGTCACCCTAAAGCCTCAAAACCCAAGCAAATTACACCCACTAAAGCCTCAGGAGCATCTAATCTTTCTGCAGGAGATTGATTGGTTCAACCTCTGCATGTCTATTTTCCTATCTTGCATTTGCCACCAAACCCAGTGTGTTCTTTCTCAACATGGAATGTGACTTGTTTGCAGGTCTACTTAAAATTCTTTCTCTCCAAGCTTTAATAGCTCTTTCACATCCTCTGAATATAAGAGGCTTTATTTTAATTAATTTTTATGTCTTCATTTAGTATATGTGCATGCTTGTGCTTGTGCACACGTGCAAGTAGAGATCAGAGGACAACTTGTGGGAGTCACAATTGGATCTCCCCTACCATGTGGCACCTGGGGATCAAAGTCAGGCCCATCTGCAGTTGGCTTTACCTACTGAGCCATCTCAATAACCCAATTTTATCTTAAGCCACTAGATTACAGACACTTTGAGCTGGGAGTTTGTATGTGTTTGTGTTCATTTGCTCATTCATCTTTTAATTAAGGGTGAGGCATTAAAATTGTTTTTGTCTTTTCCTTCTTGACAAAGGTCATGAGGACAGCAATATATTTAGCAGAGGGTGAGGCTAGGTTCCAGTGGGAATAGAAAAGAAAGTCTCCATTAGGGGTAAAAATCTCACACTAAGACAATGGCAGTAGAAACAGAGAGGATGAGCAGAGCAGAGATCCTGCTGTAGTACAGAGATGGAGGCTTATAGAGGCTGACTCAAGTCGGAACCCTGGCTGTGGTTTGTGTAAGATGGCACCTAAGCTCTCTCCACTAGACCTCCTTGCACCTCAACTCAGGGGCTGGAGAGATGGCTCAGCAGTTAAGAGCACTTCCTGCTCTTCCGAAGGTCCTGAGTTCAAATCCCAGCAACCACATGGTGGCTCACAACCATCCGTAACAAGATCTGCAGTGTCTGAAGACAGCTACAGTGTATTCACATATCATAAATTAATTAATTAATTAAAAAGACTCAACTCAGAACTTGGTACTGTGTTGGAATCCATCAAACACGGGGGAAGTAGGTGATGGTGATGAAAATACCCTATAGGAAGATCAGTGGGGACTTGTCAGTTGAAGAATTAAGTTGAGACACATCCATGATAGTTTTTAGTTCAACTACCTGTGCAGTTTGGAAAATAGTACGTAAGTTGGGTGGAAGTTAGAAATGTATTTTGTAGATGTAGTCACTAGGGCAGCAAAGGACAAGAGACAGCACTGAGACACAGAAATAGGTATTAAAGAAGTAAGGTAGAAACTGGGAAGATGGCTCTGTGAATGACAGTGGCTGTTCTACAAGAATGAGGACTCAAGTTTGAAGCATTACCACCCATGTAAAAAGCTAAACATGGTTGTATGCACCTGAAAACCCAGCATGGGGTAGAACCAGGCAGAGCCTTAATGCTTACTAGCCAGCCAGCCTGGCTAAATGGTGAGTTTTGGTTTACTGAAAGACCCTGTCTCTAGGCAATACCATTTTCCATCCAAAGGTAAATTATAATGAGAAAAAAAACTGATTCATTGTACATGTGTTTGATGAAGGAATTGATTTTACAGCTTCATCTAAAAGCCATCAACAAATCAGTACCTTATGGTCATGATCAGCTTCTGAATGAAACTCCCTATCCCTTAGATTGTGGTCCTCAGGGTTACATCACCTGTACCTTGCTAAATGTGGCTCCTCTCTCAGCTTTATTAGATTGGAATCTGCATTTTAAAAATATGATATGTGATTAGTCAGGGTTCTCTAAATAATTAGGTTTGTTGATGACTCATAGTCTGTAGTTCAACTCCCCAACAATGGTCAGCAGCAGCTGTGGATGGAAGTCCAAGGATCTAGTAGTTTCTCAGTCCCACGAGGCAAGCAGGCGAAGAAGAGTGAGCCTTCCTTCCTTATGTAGGTCTCCAGCAGAGGGTGTGGTCCAGATTAAAGGCAAATGCCACTGCACCTTTAATCCCAGATGACCTTGAATTTGGAGATCTCCTTGTCTTAATCTTCTGGAATTCATAGCCACTGTGCTTCAAGATCTCCATGCTAAGATCCAGGTCAGAAATTTGTATCTCTGAGCCTCCAGATTAGGATCATAGGTGCGCCTTTCAATTCTGGATTGTAGTTCATTCCAGATATAGTCAAGTTGAATAGCCACTACAATATGGAAGTCTTTCAATTTTGAGAAATTGATCTTCTGAGATGTTAGACATTCACATTTTCAAATGCCTTTCTCAAACCCCCTTAGCCAGAAAGTCTGTGGTAATGAACCCTTCAAGTGATTCCGGTGTACCCCACCCCAAAGCTTGAGAACCCAGAATAAAACATGAAAACTATGAATTGGGTTCCCTCTTGCCAGTGGCACAGAACACTGGAGGGGTGGCTGAACCCTGAGAGCTAAACTTCAGCCATTGTTCCAACACTGTGTTTATCCTCATTTTGCAGTAAACACAGCTGAAGAGCTCTTGACTGGAGAAAGACATAAAACAACAAACCAAAAGAGAAGCTTTGATGATGGTTTCATGACTGCCATCAGAAGTTATGTAGTTCTAGATCAGTACTATATGTTCTGTCCTCCTGTGAGATGCTATTGAGTGCAACAGGCAGAGAGGCAGCTAAGGCAAATGAGGATTGTCCTAATACCACGATACCATGACCCTCAGTGCAATGTGAGCTTCACATTAAAACACTGAAGTCTTTGTCTTCTGCATTTCCAATCAGTCAGATGGAAAGTTAGTTCTTCCTGGGTTAGTTTCTAGAGTCTCTTACAGCATGAGTGCTGGTCTGTCCATGTAAACTGGGCGGTTTTTTTTTTCAGAGTTGAACTATAAGCAATTACCTCATTTCTTTAAAATTATTTATGAAATTTTGTTTTCATAAAATTTTTTCCATTTTTTTCCTGTAGTGGCTATTCAAAATACTGTGGTAACTCAACAAGGACTTACTGCCTGTTTTGTATACCTGTGATGCAGAAAATACTTTCATATTGAACATTTGATGCTAAAACCATGTGTTTTTTTCCCTATATATTCTAGTATATTACAATCAATGGCATGTGAGCAAACCAGAGGATTTTGTAGGGAGTGGTAAAAGAGACTACTTTGAAGAATGCTCATCTCTAGGGTGTAAATACTCCCTTTTGGTCCAATATCATGTTACTATCAGTTTTAACAGCCAAGAGTCAAATTTAACCTTTGAAAATAAAAAGAAAGGGGCTGGAGAGATGGCTCAGCGGTTAAGAGCACTGACTGCTCTTCCAAAGGTCTTGAGTTCAAATCCCAGCAACCACATGGTGGCTCACAACCATCTGTAATGGGACCTGATGCCCTCTTCTGGTGCTTCTGAAGACAGCTATAGTGTACTTAGATATAACAATAAATAAATCTTTAAAAAAAAGAAAAAAGAAAAAGAACAATTTAACACACTTCCACAATAAGCATTAAGGCCAGAGTCTGGATTTTAACTGTTGTTTGAAATAATGCAGAAATAACAAGATATGTCTGCTTTAAATATTTTTGTACAAACAAAATGTTTATTAACAAATTATCACCATAAGGCCAGCTAAGTGGCTCAGCAGGTAGACACTCACTGCCTAGCCTGGTTACCTGAGTGTGGTCGCCAGGACCCATATGGCAGACAGACCCATCTCCTCCAAGCTATTGGCTACAGACCTCCATACACACGAAGTAGCACATGCGTGAACAATTTTAAAAATGGATGATTATCAAGCCGGGTGGTGATGGCACATGCCTGTAATCCCAGCACTCTGGGAGACAGAGGCAGGTGGATTTCTGAGTTTGAGGCCAGCCTGGTCTACAGAGTGAGTTCCAGGACTGCCAGGGCTATACAGAGAAACCCTGTTTTGAAAAAAACAAATCCCCCCCCCCAAAAAAAAGGTTGATTATCTGACATCAGAGAGGCTTCCTTCTGCAGCTGGTGGGATCAGATACAGAGACCCATACACAAACATTAGGGGAGCTTGGGGAATACTGCAGAAGAGGGGGAGGAAGGATTGTAAGATCCAGAGGGGTCAAGGACACCAACACCAAAAGAACACAGCCCACAGAATCAACTCAGCAGGGCTCATAGGGACTCACAGAGACTGAAGGAATAATAATGGAGCCTGTGTGGGTCTGCATTAGGTCTTCTGCACACATGCTGTGGTTGTTTAGTGTAGTATGTTTGTGGGACTCTTGACAGTAGAAGTGGGAGTGTCTCTGACTCTTGCCTGCTCTTGGGACCCTTTTCCTTCTACTAGGTTGCCTCATCCAGCCTTGATATGAGGATTTGTGCCTAGTTATACTGCATCTTGTTCTAGCATGTTTGGTGGATATCCCTAGGAAGACTGTTCTTTTCTGAAGGGAAATGAAGGAGCAGTGACTCTAGGAAAGAGGGGAGGTGGATAGGGTCAACTGGAAGGAATAGAGGGAAGCCTGTGTTCAGGATGTACAGTATGAAAGAATAAAAAGTAAAAAGAAACAATGTTGATTACCATAGTGAACTGTTCTTTGGAGCTGTAACTAGGACATGATATAATATTGATGGGCTGAATTGCTGCAGTGGTGATTTTAATTTCAAAATATTTTCATGGTTTAGGAAAGCATATGGTAAAAACTCTTGTTACTTATGGTATTTAAATCCAAATCATTGTCATGGTTAGTGTTAGTTTTCAACCTTGAATCATCTAGGAGACAAGCTTTCAGGAACATCTTGTATTAGATCACTTAACCCCTAGGCATGCCTGTGAGAGACTCTGCTGATTACATTCATTGAAATGGGAAGACCTATCCATCCCCAAGGCAGATGATGGCTGCCTAGGCAGCGATCCTGGAGTGTGTAAAACAGAAGAGAATGAGCTGAGTGTGAGCATTCATTGCTCTGCATCTAACCTGGATGCAGTGGGATCAGCTGCCTCTGTGATTCCAGTACCATGATGGAGGTGCCCTGAGCTGCAAGCCAAAATAAACATTTCTTCCTTACCTCTCTTTTTTGTCAGGGTATGTTCTAACAGTATCAAGAAAAATAGTTAAAATGTGCTTTAGCAAAGATACTGTTTGAAATGATGTTTTTATTTAATAGTATTAAATTCTGACTTTTCTTACAGGTATTCAGGAGGGGACACAGTGTACCAAATGTAAAAATAACTGGGCACTGAAGTTTTCAATTATATTATTATATATTTTGTGTGCCTTATTGACCATCACAGTAGCCATTTTGGGATATAAAGGTAAGTACTCTTTCTTTTTTCACTCCAATTAGCAAAGGGATATGGAATTTAAACACAGAAAAGACCCTGGTATCTATAGAGAATTAGTTTTAAGTCTCTTGGCCCCTCCAAGGATCTTGTAATGTTTGGATGCGATCATTTCTTAGTGCAGGGCTTGCACATATAACCTGTATACATCCTCACACATATTTTATGTCACTTCTAGTTAACTTATAATACCTAATATAAGGAAATACTATGTAGACAGTTGCTATATTACATTATTTAGAATATAATGCCAAAGATAATTGGTGTATATTCAATGCAAATATATTTATGATATTGTTTTTTGTTTTTTATTGAACCTATATTTTTGTGCCTCTTCTGTTTGTTTCTTTGTTTCTTTGTTTTATTATTATTATTCACTCTACATCCTAATCACTGTCCCTCTTCCAGTTCTCCTCCCCCTCTCTCCTTCTCCTCTGAGAGAGTGGAGGTCCCCTTGGGTATCTCCCCCCCACCCTGGCACATCAAGTGTATGCAGGGCTAGGCACTTTTTCTGTTTATGATATTCTGGTGTAGAATTCATGAACCTCATGAACTCCATCTTTGTGTCCTGAGATCTCAGCTGTGGATGGGACAATTTTGATTCACTTCATAATCATTACAGCCCTTTATATGTTCAAAAGATTTCCCCCTCTTTGCTGCTTTCTCCCACTTTTTCCCAGCCATTCCCTCATCCTTTATTTTTTTTGTCTTATCTGTCTCTAAGAGGTTCTGAGGAAACCTGCAGTTATCACTGAGAGAAGTGCTCCTGACAGAAGAGAGTATTCAGGCTTTCCAAGGACATGGCTCACCCAGCCAGGGATTGACCCTTTTACTTTTTTTTTTTCTATAGCATGTTCTGTCACTATTGTTTATGAACATCCATAAAAACATTGCCCTATGGAGATTAAATTTAACAAGCAGCAGCACCACTTCCATCTGCTTAATAAAATGTCAGGCCTACCATGTCTGATTAAGGTAGAGGTGATTTTTCCTCTGAATCTTCCAGACTTGCTGCCTTCTTACCCTACCTCCCCACCATATTGAAATAGCTCTACCATATCCATGTGCTGGATCACTGGCCTATGTACCCTGTACTATATTGTACCTAAATGGCTTCTCTTTACCTCTCATGTCTCTGATACATGTCTTCTCACTAGAAGCCCCTGAGAGAAGCCTATTTGTTCCCCTGGTGAGCTTCTTCACTTTAGGCCCTGTTAAACCACATCATCATGACTAGTGTGTCTGGTTTGTTTGGCTTAACACCCAAACTACAGGCTTTTACAAAAACTGTCTTTTATTTATGAAATCTCCAACTAGTACCTAGAACTCAGACTTTAGTTATTAGGTACCCAGAAAAGTTAGACACATGAGTGGGTTGGTAGATGAAGATTGGAGCTGGTTTCTATGAAGACAAAGAATAGATAGCTAGGCATCTCTGAGACAATCTGTATAGGGGATTGCTGTTTTTCAAAGCACTACCCATTCTGGAGATCAGCTTGGCCTGCTGTGTGGGTGTAATCTTAACAGTGTGAAGGGAGAAGAGATTTGGGGAGCAGATGACATCTTGACACCCTTTTCCTCCATTCCTCTGGCTTCTGCTGACAGAAGAAGGAGGAGAAGGAGAGGAGGAGAAGGAGGAGGAGGAGAAGGAGGATGAGGAGGAAGAGGAGGAGGAGGAGGAGGAGGAGAGGAAGAGGGAGAGGAAAAGAAAGAGGGAGGAGGAGAAGAAGGAAGAGGAAGGAGGAGGAGGAAGAAGTAGGAGGAAGAAGAAACTGCAATATATACTTGTGGTTACCAACACCAGCTTAGTGAACTCAAAGTTAACATTCTCCAGATGTACTTTCCCTTTACATGCAGTGACTCCTTTTCTTACTGATAAGACTCTGGTGACCCTAGTGTTGTAGGAGGTAGAAAAATAAGCCCCAGTCCCAGACCCCCTGCTTTGATGGCTAAAAAAAGCCCTTCTCCATTAAATGAAAGAAGAAAATATGCAGTAAAAGTCATCCATGAAGGTGTCTCTCTGAAGAGGATAAAGGGAAACAAAACTCCTTAAATCAGGGTTGGCAAAGGCTGTTTCTGCAGTTTTCCCCAAAATTGATAGCTATGTGTTAGGACCTAATGAAGTTTCATCTTGAGAATTTGCCAAGCAAGCTGGAAGGTCACTTAGTCATTCAGGTGTGGTCTGAGCAATGGGTGTGACCATGAGTCTCAGAAGTTTCAAAAACATGGCTTTGGACAGTTGCAATTTGATACATCCTCCACTCCGGACTCATTAGTCAGTGAGCCTACATGAAGGGCATCGTGTCTTAAGCTCTTCAGTAAATCACACTCTTCCCAGAATGGTCCCCAGCCATGAAATCTATTCCATTACCCTGCCCAGCAGGCCCTTCTTAAGATTCTTAGAATGAAGAAAGACATAAATCTCAATCAGCATGTCTCCATTGCCTCAGAGGTCCTGACTATTGTCTGTCTGACACCTCACTGCTAAACTTTACTGGCATAGTGTGGATAAGAGGGAGGCACAGGCATATCAAAGCATGCCATAGGGCCCTTGAGAACTTGGGATGATGCCCGTTTCTCAGTAATGAATCCTGAGATAGTGTTAATGGTAGAAATGTCTTTGATGAGTTCCAAGGTTGTGTAACTAACTACTGACACTAGAATTCTTAGGAACTGTTGAAAGAGAGCATTTCTCTCCCTGCACCTTGATTTGTCAGTACAGCATAAGCATTTTGAAGCAGTATGTATAAGCTCTGTACTCTGATCTTATTCCTGGACTCAAGGAAGAGCCATGGCCTGTCTCTCTCTTTAATACTTAGCACCATGCCAGATGCATAGTAAACATCTGTTGATAACTTTAAAGAAAATAGAATGAAGTCATGATTGCTTTTCCCTTAAGGAGTCTCCTTTATTAAGGTAAATCAGATTGAAGAAAGAAATATCAAAAGAAAAATCTGTGTATAGTCAAAGAAGACATGGATTTTAGAGGTTCGTCTCCTAGCCTGATATCTCTTTTATGTCTGTGTGAGTCTGGGATGTTCTTGACTATCTCTAGAACTCAGTTTCCTCCTCTGTAAAACAGGAGTAATAGGAGCTAACTGCAGTGATGGTATAGCACACAGGGCCCAAATAGATATTTTGCTTATTATTTCATATCATAAAAACATAGAGGCTATTGTTATTGTCATTCCAAGATTCAGTTGATGTGTTCCAGACTCAAGAGAGAGACAAAACTTAATGCCATAGGGTAGACCTTAAGAAATGAGTGTAAACAAAATAGGTAAGGAGGAGGTTAGTGTCCAGTCCAAGGGATAGTAGCAACATGTAAAGGTATTCCCATGTAGTTGTTAGGGGAATATGCAGTGAGCCTGTGAAGAGGGCTGGGTCTTTAGGCACACTGACAGAAATGCCACTGATGTTTCCCACACCAGAAAACAGTTTTCAATTGAGGGGCCCCATCAGCAGCCAGAATGCTGGTACTCATTCTGTGCTGCCTCTTTGTATTTGTTATCAGAATATGATCTAGAAACAGGTATTTATAGACTTAGAATTTCTAGGATGAGACAGGAACTACAACCATTATGCTCCTGGTTGAAATTTTGTGTTGTAAATTAGGAGAAAACTGAGGAAGATGCTGGTGCATTGTTAGTTCTGAATCCTTATTAGCCTAGGGTTTTATGCACTTGCACACTGCCACTGTCACAGCCCTATAGTTTACAGCCTTATACCAGGGTGCTATTTTTAAACACAGACACACACACATGGGGCTGCTTTATTAACACTTGTGGGCAGGACACATTATTTCCTTCCCTCATGGAAAGCAAAATTAGCAGTTGCTTTGTTTTTCTTCTC
Organism: Apodemus agrarius; assembly: GCA_964023405.1. Taxonomy (NCBI): domain Eukaryota; kingdom Metazoa; phylum Chordata; class Mammalia; order Rodentia; family Muridae; genus Apodemus; species Apodemus agrarius. The sequence goes on from OZ030021.1 coordinate 232,927, forward strand.
CTTCAGTGAGAGTATTGTTCCCTTTATCCTAAGTACATTTGAATTATCTGTCCACACAAGTTATGTGTTTTTATAAACTAAAATGGAAGAAAAATTAGAGAGGGTGGAAAGCAACTGACTGTCAGCATATTTCAGATTTCTTTGGCTTCCAGGAAAGAGGCGGGACTTGAAATTCTGTGTGTGGTTTGAGGACAGAATGAGGCATATGTTTTTATCTGAGAGTCAAAACTGAGTTTAAGCTTGTAAACACTTTATTTTATTTAAGTTTAATAAATGCATAAAATGTATTTTGTTCTAAAAAAATTTCCCCAGCCTCAAGGTCCAAGTTGGAAATGGACCTCTGTATCCATGTAATAATTTTTGTTTTAAGTCATGAGTATATATATGGGCATGGTGGTGAATATGTACACATGTGTGCAGCACCAATGGAAACCAGAAGATGCCTGGATCTGGAGTTAGAGGCAGTTGTGAGCCACTTAATATGGGTGCTAAGATCTGAATTCTTGTCCTCTAGAGGAGCAGTATTCAGTCCTAACCACTGACCTATCTCTCCAGTTCCTGTGTGGCAATTTTAGAAACAATAGTAATAATTCAACAAAGTGTTGTCCTGAGCCAATGCTGACACTGGTTAGTTGACTTGAATGTTGACCTCTATAACCTACAGCTCAGCTAGGTTTCCTAGACCTCAGCAAATTCTTGCTTTTTAAAATAAATGGCATACTATAACTATATATTAAGTACCATACAATGAGCTAAGAGCTAGAGATATATCTGCAGATGGCCCTCAACTTTTCCCAGTTTGTCAACTCATAATAGTGTGAGGCAGGACACATTCAATAAAAATCATGGTTTGAATTTTACATACACACACACACCACTAGTGATGTATATTATGCTCCTCCATGACTTAAATCAATTTGAAAAGAAAAAAGAACAAACCAGGGATGAGGACTGTAGGCTGTGAAGAGCACATGGAAAAGTTCAAATAAGACCAGTTAGGGCACTTCACAGAGTTCACTACAGCCAGACTAAACACTTGATGGAAAATGACAAGAACTTCTCCAGGGCCAGCTCCAGGATCCAAGGAGCAAGTTCAATTTTGGGTCACATATAGTCTGCTTCCTGAGAGGAGCCAAGAGAATCTTTCCATATAGTCATGCTTAGATAAAACACATGATAGATAGGATGATGGGTAGGAAAACCTGTGTTATTGAGCTTACAAGTACTATACAAAGCTATTCATGCTTCTAAAAATTCTTTTTATAAAATCATTACTCAAAAAGACCTTTTTGATAACAAAGATATCATAACCTGGGTGTGTCTGCCCATGCACATGGTCCCGCTACTACAACTAAGTCAGGAAGTAACTGTTGTTTACTTAAGATGCTTTCAATTGAAAGTAGGTTTATCAGACATAATTCCATCATAAGTTAAGGACCTCTAAATAATCTTAGTAAACAAGCCATGACAGTGTGGTGTGTAGGTTCTGGAATAAGGAACAGGCTACTATCTTAGGGAATTTTGCAAGGTGCAGCTTAGTTGGTGATCAGTCTGGGCAACATAGTGAGATGTCATCTCTAAAACAAACTTATATCACTCATAAACACATGAATGCATAACAGCCAGGCCTCTGCTGGATGCCAAAATACTGGAGGATAGGTGTCACAAAAGTCACTTCTAGAGAAATAGCCTATTAGTTACTTAGAAACAAACATGAAGTTCTGAACACAGAGAACAACTCAGAAGTGAAGCCTTGTTTAGCTGCATCACTATCCTGCTATAGAATCAATAAAATTTTATTTTAATGTTTTAAATCATTGAATCATCATCTAGACATGGGAATTAACAAGTTATATGTTTAATTGTCATTGATTAATGAAAATCGATTTTAGGGTTAGGGGTAGAACTTATAATAGCAAAGAGTGATTGATAGTCTTGACTTTCAGTTCCTTCTCAGTCATCTTTGTGTATACATTTGAGCCTCCAACTTGCAGAGACCCACCCGTTTCTTCTAAGTACTGGGTTTGAGAATGTGCCGCCAAACCCAGCTAAGTCAGTTCCTTGCCAGTGGAATCCCTACCTGCAAGGAATGGTGAGGAGCTAAAAGGTCTTAGAACTTTGTGAATGATGACAGAGCTGTATGTCTCCACATGGAGAAATTAACAGAGGAGTTGATACATGGCAGAGGACTCTAGCACATCAAAAGCTAATCCAAACACTTTCTAAAGCTTCCATGACACTACAAAGTTAAAAGAACAGTTACAGATATGTGATTTTTCTGACAAGTAAGTTTTATCAGTGGGCTTTTGACCAGTTTTTCTAAAGAACAGCTTCCTCCATAATTGATCTCAGCTTTGTATTTCAAATCTGTTTTCTTCTATAATGACATTATCTTATCTTGAGAAACCAACGTGAGCAGAGAGGTCAACTAATGTTTTCTTTTCCCATATCTTAGTCGTAGAGAAAATGGACAATGTCACAGATGGCATGGAAACATCTCACCAGACTTACAACAAGCAGCTCACTGCTGTGGAAAGTGACCTGAAGAAATTAGGTAAACTTCAGCAAGAGTGAACCATTGAGTGGATGAAGTTCCCCTGTATGAGTGGTGACAGCTTTTCAGAATGGTGATGCATTTAGGGTTTCTGTTGTTTTGTGCTACATCTTTCCTTGTCTTTTCATTGTAATGCTTCCATTTTTAAAAGTAAGGACTCCCACCTTAAAATTTTATGTACTATATAAAATCTGCTTCACACTCTTGACTGAACAAGATCATAAGGTCCTGTTTCTAGAAAGCTGGGATTAACCTATACCCAGCAGAGTTGACTTTTAATATAAAAGAATGTAGCCTGTTCAGTTTCTTTTTAATGATTGGTATGTTTTATTTTATGTGCATTGGTGTATTGCCTGCATGTATGTCTGTGGGTTTGGATCCTCTGGAATTGGAGTTGCAGACACTTGTGAGCTGCCATGTGGGTGCTGGGAATTGAACTTGAATCCTCTGGAAAAGCAGCCAGTGCTCTTATGACCTATGTCTCCAGCCCCTGCCTGTTTGGTTCTTGATGTTTATTTTCAATTATTAAAAGAATAAACTTTAGTTCAAATGATGTGTAAAGCTTTATGAGTATGATTCTGCTCTTGAAAATTGCTAGTAATTTCTAGCATTCAAATTGTTAAATATTTTTTGTTTTGTTTTGTTTGTTTTTTGTTTTTTGAGACAGGGTTTCTCTGTGTAGTCCTGGCTGTCCTGGAACTCACTCTGTAGACCAGGCTGGCCTCGAACTCAGAAATCCACCTGCCTCTGCCTCCCAAGTGCTGGGATTAAAGGCGTGCACCACCACTGCCTGGCAAAATCTTTTAGAATGAACTTCATTGGTTTTAATCCCAGTATAGTTCATCATTTTTATTGACAGTAAAAAAACTGAATTTTGAAAAATTTGTAAGGTTGATTTCTTATAAGTACATCCTGCCTATTATCCTACCATTTGGTAAATTTCCCTCTGTCTTTGAAAAAAGTATTCACCCAAGTTTGTAAGTCCTGTGCTGGCCATTACAGACCCCATTTTAAATAGATACAGATTCTTAGTAATAAAGCCAAGCATTCATGTACCACAAGCTTTACATCTAAAATACAGTACTCCTAGTGAAGTATATGGGATCTTTTCTTAAAATTACATTTATTTGGTTGATTGGTTAAGGAGGCATACACATGCCACAGCATGCATAGAGAGGTCGGAGAACAAATGAGTTATAAGAGTCTCTTCTCTTCCTCCACTATGTAGGCTCAGGAATTGAACTCATGTTGTTAGGTCTGACAGGAAATGTCTTTACCTATCTCTCTGGCTCATATCTAGGTGTCTGGCTTTGCCTACCATCTCTCTATCACCAATCTAAATAACAAACATCTCTTCTTCTAGGGGACCAAGCTGGGAAGAAAGCTCTAAGCACCAACTCTGAGCTTTCTACCTTCAGATCAGATATTCTGGATCTCCGCCAACAGCTTCAGGAGATCACAGAAAAAACCAGCAAGAACAAAGATATGCTGGAGAAGTTGCAAGCAAATGGAGATTCATTGGTTGATAGGCAGAGTCAACTGAAGGAAACTCTGCAGAATAATTCTTTCCTCATTACCACCGTCAACAAAACTCTCCAGGCATATAATGGCTATGTCACAAATCTGCAACAAGATACTAGTGTGCTCCAGGGCAATCTGCAGAGCCAAATGTATTCTCAGAACGTGGTTATCATGAACCTCAACAACCTGAACCTGACCCAGGTTCAGCAGAGGAACCTTATCACGAATCTGCAGCGGTCTGTGGATGACACAAGCCTGGCCATCCAGCGAATTAAGAATGACTTCCAAAATCTGCAGCAGGTTTTCCTTCAAGCCAAGAAGGACACTGATTGGCTAAAGGAGAAAGTACAGAGCTTGCAGACATTGGCTGCCAACAACTCTGCCCTGGCCAAAGCCAACAATGACACCCTGGAGGATATGAATAGCCAGCTCAGCTCATTCACAGGTCAGATGGACAACATTACCACTATCTCACAGGCCAACGAGCAGAGCCTGAAAGACCTTCAGGACTTTCACAAGGATACAGAAAATAGAACAGCTGTCAAATTCAGCCAACTTGAGGAACGTTTCCAGGTCTTTGAGACAGATATTGTGAACATCATTAGCAACATCAGCTACACTGCCCATCACCTACGGACACTGACCAGCAATCTGAATGATGTTAGAACCACTTGCACAGACACCTTGACCAAACACACGGATGACCTGACCTCCTTGAATAACACACTAGTCAACATCCGCTTGGATTCTGTTTCTCTCAGGATGCAACAAGACATGATGAGGTCAAGGTTAGACACTGAAGTGGCCAACTTATCAGTGGTTATGGAAGAGATGAAGCTGGTTGACTCCAAGCATGGTCAGCTCATCAAGAACTTTACCATTCTACAAGGTAAGTGTAAATTCTGTATTTGGATTTATATCTATTGCTTACATAACAAATCATTCTAAAATATGGGAATTTAAAACAAATATGTATTATATAATAGTTTTTATGGATTGGGAACTTAAAACCCATGTGTGTGTGTGCATGTGTCTGTATGTGTTTGTGTTTATGTCTGTGTACATCTGTGTGTGACTATGTGTGTGTGTGTGTGTGTGTGTGTGTGTGTGTATGTCCATGTAGGTGTTTGTGCATGTCTGTGTGTGTCTGTGTGCAGTTAAGATACACAGTTACCTGGGGCTAGCATCGTCTGAAGGCTTGATTGGTTGGGACATGGATCTAATATGACTTATTCACATGGCCCTCAGCAGGAACCTCAGTTCATCACCAAGTGAGTTTTTTTAGTGTTATCTCAACAGGAACGCTGGCTGCCTCCAAAATAAGTGATCCAAAAAGAGAGAAAAAATGGAAACCACTTTGTAACTTCACCTCAGTAGGCACACTCTTAGCATACTGATCATCTGTAATCCCAGTACTCGGGAGGCTCAGGATTCTTAAATTCAAAGTCAGCCTGGGCTACAAAGCAAAACCCTTCACAAGGAAAAAAAAGTATTCAGATGATTGTAATCCCAGCAGTAAAGAGGCAAAGACAGGAAGATCAGGAATTCAATGTGAGTTCACAGAAGGAAATGGAGTAACTGGCATAGAAAATGAGTTTTGCTGTCATCCAGGGTATCTGTGGCTTGGATTAAAATGTATTCCCAACAATAAACTTCCATCATAGGTTTGAAGGTACAAGAACAGCTAGATGCTATGCTCCTCTATCTATGGCATACAGAGATGACCAGTTATATGTTCAACTTTTGGTAGCTCAATCTAAAAGAATTTTAAAGCCTCTGAAGTTGGGGAACAAGTAATCATTCTTGACTTTCAAAAAGGAAATAAAAGGTAGACTTTACATACTGTATTTAGTGGAGAATTTGCTTTCAAGCCTGAAAAAGTTTAAGAAGGAATTAGATAATTTGCAAGCTTTTAAGAAAGTTACTGTCACAAGTTCACTAAATGGGAGGCATGTGACCTCATCTTATTTCCTTACACCAACAAGTTCTTAGAGTAGTCAAACTTGGAAAATTAAAACAAGATGTCTGCATTTCACCAAGGCATTGAGCATTGATCCTGTTAGGAACTATGTAGAAAATAGGAGGATTGCAACACTGTTGGGTGAATACTTTGATGGTAATGGGTTGTTTGTTTGTTTGCTTTGAATACATAGCTACATACAGTAAAACCAAACATGATTTCTGCCAGTCACAGTCCTTATGCAATTCAGTTGGGTCATCTGTTTGAGGACTTCCCATGCTGCCAGTTACCCAAGGAGTTTTGGGTTCATCAGAAATTGTTCTGGGGAAATGTATATTTCCATGTTTCTATGTTGCTTCAGACTCTTGCCACAATTTATTGTCTTGAACCTAAGGGTCATCATCTGAGGAATACCCTCAACTCTTGGAGGCTATTCAATTCTTGGTCAGGCAGCCATATCACAATATCTCAGTTTCTGCAAAGCCAGCAAGAAGCCTGTCTCTGTCTAGTCTGCTAAGGTGGAGCATGAATGGTATGACCTATTAAGAAAATTACTTTCCATCCCCTTTGTCATGTATTGTTGGTTAGAAATAAGTGCCAGGTTTCAGACTTAAAAGAAAGTCACACATGCATCACTGGAGGTCACTTTAAGAAGTGTCTGTCACATTAGTTGGATGATCAACTATAAAGCACCTGTGGACATGAAGGACAGATTCAGGTAGAAGAATGGCAGAATCATTTTCAACAGTTTTGTTAGTAACACAAAACATATAGTAAGTAAAGATGATAGAATCACCCAGAACCTGAGAGCCTGGAATCATAGTGAGACGTTAGCCCAAGAGAACAGATCTGTTAAGATCTGCTTAGTGGCAGACAAAACCCAGCAGATCTCCATTCTTTTGGGGGAGATAGGATCCAACTATATAATTCAGGCAGGTCTCAAAGTCTAATCCTCCTATCTCAGCCTCTTGTATGAAACGTGCCTAAATAGCTATTTTCAGTTACCTTCAGAACAGCAGTCCCAAGCAGATATTTCAAGGTAATGAGAGGCTGAAAAAGCACTCCCATTCTGGACACAAGTGCTTCCTTCTACATATGCTCATTCTACCCCGTTCCACTTTCCTTAACTGTGAAGAAACTGATAAATCAGGATAGATGGATGTTGGCATATGTGGTTTTATGTGAGCCTTCTGTGAGATTCGCAATACTGTATTATTATCCAAGAAAGTCTTGTTAATGTGCATTTAATGAGGTCATGTGCTGGTAGCTACCAGAGGCATCCTCACCAAAATGCACACCTGTAATCCCAGCATCCTCATTGGGATGCAGAAAACAAAGTCATACACACTCATGATCCCAGCACCCAGGAGGCCAAGGAAGCAGGATTGCAAGTTCAAAGCCAGCTTAGGCTATGTGAAAGCCCTTGTATCAAAAAAATAAAGTAAGGCAAAAGATAACTAGATAGGTAGTCATTCATATGTTGACCTCTGGAAACACCCATCAACCAAAACGTTTGTTAAGGAGCCTTTCCAGACTAAAGGAGCTGAAGGGTTTTGCAGCCCTATAGGAAGAACAATATCAACCAACCAGACCCCCTGAGCTCCCACTAATCAAGGGGTACACATGACTCTGGCTGCATATGTAGCAGAGGATAGCCTTGTCAAGCATCAATGGGAGGAGAGATTTTTGGTCCTGTGAAGGTTTGATAGATGCTCCCCAGTGTAGGGGAATTGAGGGCGGGGAGGCAGGAGTGGGTGGGTGGGTGGGTGGAGGAATACCCTCATAGAAGCAGGGGGAGGGGAGATGGGATAGGGGGTTTCTGGGAAAGGGGGAAACCAGATAAGGAGATAACACTTGAAATATAAATAAATAAATAAATAAATAAATAAATAAATAAAGCCTTTCCTTTTCTTTCTTTTGGTTACAAATGATATAATTGTTATCCCAAGTATGTATAAAGAGGGCTTCGAATGCAAACTGCTGTTCTGGAAGTTCCTGCTCTGTCCAGAACTGCTCCTCTCCAGGCTGAATCCTACACATAGCATTTGAGCCCTCTGTGTAGTGTGATATGTTCCTCTTAGCCCTTCTGAGATAATAGGAATGTTATATGAGTATGGAGTGAGATAGCATTTGAGTACCAAGTTCTTCCTTCAGGAATCCTCATCTGTGTATGCCTTGCAGACTTTTGAGAGTGCATTTGAATTAAGAGCAAGTTTGGAGTGAGATGCCTGGCTTGAATTAGAAAGCACCTGTGTGAATGTGGATTTCCACTGTGCTGTCCCTGTAGCCAGCACAGTGCAGTGGAGAGCAAACAGAGTGTCATGTGCATGCAGAGGATAATCTTATGATACACGGGGTTAAGGTGGCTTTGAGCCTGAGTCCTTCCTGGTTTCTGGAGCTTTACCTGGAGGTGAGTCACACTCAGATACTGTCCACATCCATCATTTTCAGCCCAGTTATGAATGTGCAACATGTAGGTCATGCTTCTAGGCTCCCAAATAAATGGCCTACTTTCACCAGTACAACTCCTTAAAGTGGAAAATATTAGCATTCTTCTTTTCTAGGGGAGGAAACTAAACCATAGAGAGCCCAAGTAACTCTTCCAAGTTCACACAGCTGGTTATGTGACAGCAGTGCTAGTTCCCAGGCCTCGGCTTCCCCCCATCACAGTACTCTGGTACCTTGAGAGGCCAGCATGTTTGGCAAGGTTGAAAAGATGAAGCATTTACTTTTAGGAGTTGAATATTGGATTAGATATTGACACAAACTAAACTCTGTGATGTGGAGCAACACTAGATCAGGGAACAATGTTAAGTACAGGGCAGATGAGATATAAGTCCCATGTGTAAGATGGGTTGTCAGTGTAGTAGTGTTGGTTTGGTTTGGTTTTGAGACAGGGTCTTGCTACATATCCCTGCCTATACTCCAATGCTGGCTTTTTAAAATGGCTTTGGTTCTTTTCATCATTTTTTTAAGTAACAAGAAAAGTAAACATCTAATTTTTTTTAATGAGCAAAGTACATCATATGAACCTTACTATCCATGGAACCCAGCATCTTGGTGGAGTACCTGCTTTTAGGCATTTTTTGAAGGTGAAGGTAGCTGTGAGTGAGCCAGCAATATGATGGGCCTACTAGTTCATGCATAGTTTCAGATGTTAAGCTTGATCTTACTGTAAAACTGGGTACAGTGGATAAGTCTTACACAGAGACTTGGTTTTATATTCTAACTTAGCTGGGAATCCATTGAAAGTTAGATTTTTATCTAACTTGATATTGTTAGTGTTAGTGCTATTGAACCACACTTCTATGCCTATTTCTTTCCATTGTGTAATTAGAAACTAGCATCTGCTGGTGTTTTATGCTGACTCTGGAACCCATGTTTAATGCCCTCCTTCAAATAAGCCTTAGTGTCTATATATACACTCGCTGAGGATAATCAGCCATTTCTAGTTGGGGGTAGGGGTCATCTAGACCCTACTCAGAAATAATAAACAGTAAAATAAGCTGACACCCCAAATGAGGGAGATGGATTTTACGTGTGGGATGGGAAGCTGTGTGCATTTGGAGCCTGGGGAGGGTTGCAGAAAGAAGTCTAACTGAGCTAAGAGGCAAGCCGTGAAAAGCCACTGTTCCTTCTTGCATATAAACTCATTTCCAGTGTGAAGAATTGAGAAACTATTATTGGCTGAAAGTTTAGAGAGTAAGAATCAAGAATTATTAAAGTAATTGGATTGTTTTCTTTCTCACATTTTTTAATAATTGAAGATCCATTGTAGAGAATTACCTATAGAATCTATATGTTCCACAAACACTTAGTCATTTGTGTATGGTGCTATCTTTTTTTTCTTTTTTTTTTAATTTTTATTGGATATATTCTATATTTACAATTCATTTCCCTTTTTCTGGTTCCCCACCCCCAAAGGTCCCACATGCCCTTTTCCCTCCCCCTGCTCCCTCATCCACCCCCTCCCACCTCCTTGCTCTTGTACTCCCCCCACAATGATGCTTTGGTCCATTCTAGCACCAGTGTCCACTCCTTTCTTCTTGTCAGACATCACTTGGTATGTGATTTGTGTCTTTGGTGTTCCAAGATTCTAGGCTAATATCCACTTATCAGTGACTGCATACCATGGGTATTCTTTTGAGACTGGGTCACCTCACTTAGTATGATGTTCTCCAGCTCCATCCATTTCTCTAAGAATTTCATGAATTCATTGTTTCTAATGGCTGAATAGTACTCCATTGTGTATATATACCACATTTTTTGTATCCATTCCTCTGTTGAGGGACATCTGGGTTCTTTCCAGCTTCTGGCTATTATATATAAGGCTGCTATGAACATAGTGGAGTATGTATCCTTATTGCATGCTGGGGAGTCTTCTGGGTATATTCCCAGGAGTGGTATGGCTGGGTCCTCCGGAAATATCACGTCCAGTTTTCTGAGGAACCGCCAGATTGATTTCCAGAGTGGTTGTACCAGCTTGCATTTCCACCAGCAGTGGAGGAGGGTTCCTCTTTCTCCACAGCCTCGCCAACACCTGATGTCTTCTGAGTTTTTAATCTTAGTCATTCTGACTGGTGTGAGGTGAAATCTCAGGGTTCTTTTGATTTGCATTTCCCTAATGACTAATGATGTTGAACATTTTTAAGGTGTTTCTCAGCCATCCGAATTTCTTCAGGTGAAAAGTCTCTGTTTAGCTCTGTACCCCATTTTTGGATAGGGTTATTTGGTTTTCTGGGGTCTAACTTCTTGAGTTCTTTGTATATATTGGATATTAGCCCTCTGTTGGATGTGGGGTTGGTGAAGATCTTTTCCCAATTTGTTGGTTGCCGATTTATCCTTTTGACAGTGTCTTTTGCCTTACAGAAACTTTGTAATTTTATGAGGTCCCATTTGTCTATTCTTGCTCTTAGAGCATAAGCAATTGGTGTTCTGTTCAGGAATTTTTCCCCTGAGCCAATGTCCTCAAGGGTCTTCCCCAGTTTCTTTTCTATTAGTTTTATTGTGTCTGGTTTTATGTGGAGGTCCTTGATCCACTTGGAGTTGAGCTTAGTGCCAGGAGATAAGAGTGGATCAATTCTCATTCTTCTGCATGTTGACCTCCAGTTGAGCCAGCACCATCTGTTGAAAAGGCTGTTTTCCACTGGATGTTTTCAGCTCCTTTGTCGAAGATCAATTGGCCATAGATGTGTGGGTTCAATTCTGGGTCTTCAATCCTATTCCATTGATCCGCCTCCCTGTCACTGAACCAATACCATGCAGTTTTTAACACTACTGCTCTGTAGTATTGCTTGAGGTCCGGGATATTGATTCCCCCAGAAGTTCTTTTGCTGTTGATGATAGTTTTAGCTATCCTGGGTTTTTTGTTATTCCAGATGAATTTGCTCTTTCTAACTCTATGAAGAACTGAGTTGGGATTTTGATGGGGATTGCATTGAATCTGTATATTGCTTTTGGCAAGATTGCCATTTTAACTATATTAATCCTGCCAACCCATGAGCATGGAAGATTTTCCCATTTTCTGATGTCTTCTTCAACTTCCCTCTTCAGAGACCTGAAGTTTTTGTCATATAAATCTTTCACATGTTTGGTTAGAGTCACTCCAAGATACTTTATATCATTTGTGGCTATTGTGAAGGGTGTCATTTCCCTAATTTCTTTCTTGGCCTGCTTATCCTTCAAGTATAGGAAGGCTACTGATTTGCTTGAGGTGATTTTATAGCCAGCCACTTTGCTGAAGTTGTTTATCAGTTGCAGGAGTTCTCTGGTGGAGTTTTTTGGGTCACTTAAGTATACTATCATATCATCTGCGAATAGTGATAGTTTGATTTCTTCCTTTCCGATTTGTATCCCTTTGACTTCCCTCTGTTGTCGAATTGCTCTAGCTAGTACCTCAAGTACTATATTGAAGAGATATGGTGAGAGGGGCTAGCCTTGTCTAGTCCCTGATTTTAGTGGGATTGTTTCAAGTTTTTCTCCGTTTACCTTGATGTTGGCTACTGGTCTGCTGTATATTGCTTTTACTATGTTTAGATATAGGCCTTGAATTCCTGCTCTTTCCAAGACCTTTAGCATGAAAGGATGCTGAATTTTGTCTAATGCTTTTTCAGCATCCAATGAGATGACCATGTGGTTTTTTTCTTTGAGTTTGTTTATGTAGTGGATTACGTTGATGGATTTCTGTATATTGAACCATCCCTGCATCCCTGGGATGAAGCCAACTTGATCATGGTGAATGATTGTTTTGATGTGTTCTTGGATTCGGTTGGCAAGTATTTTGTTTAGTATTTTTGCAACGCTATTCATAAGAGAAATTGGCCTGTAGTTCTCTTTCTTAGTTGGATCTTTGTGTGGTTTTGGTATCAGGGTAATTGTGGCTTCATAGAATGAGTTGGGTAGTGTTCCTTCTGTTTCTATTTTGTGGAATAGTTTGAAGAGTATAGGTATCAGGACTTCTTTGAAGGTCTGATAGAATTCTGCACTAAAACCATCTGGTCCTGTGTTTTTTTGGTTGGAAGATTTTTTATGACCCCTTCTATTTCTTTGGGGGTTATGGGTCTGTTTAGACGATCTATTTGATCCTGGTTTAATTTTGGTATTTGGTAACTGTCTAGGAAATTGTCCATTTCCTCCAGATTCTCCAGTTATGTTGAGTATAGGTTTTTGTAGTAGGATCTGATGATTTTTTTAATTTCCTCAGTTTCTGTTGTTATATCTCCCTTTTCGTTTCTAATTTTGTTAATTTGAATACTGTCTCTGTGCCCTTTGGTAAGTCTGGCTAGGGGTTTATCTATCTTGTTGATTTTCTCAAAGAACCAGCTCCTGGTTTTGTTGATTCTTTGTATGGTTTGCTTTGTTTCAACTTGATTGATTTCAGCCCTGAGTTTGATGATTTCCTGTCTTCTACTCCTCCTGGGTGAAATTGCTTCTTTTTGTTCCAGAGCTTTCAGGTGCACCATTAAGTTGCTAGTATATGCTCTCTCCTGTTTCTTTTTGGAGACACTCAGGGCTATGAGTTTTCCTCTAAGCACTGCTTTCATTGTGTCCCATAGATTTGGGTATGTTGTGCCTTCATTTTCATTAAATTCTAAAAAATCTTTGATTTCTTTATTTCTTACTGGACTAAGGTATCATTGAGTAGAATATTGTTCAGCCTCCACGTGTATGAGGATTTTCTGTTGTTTTTGTTGCTATTGAAGGCTACTCTTACTCCATGGTGATCCAATAGGAGGCATGGGATTAGTTCAATCTTTTTATATTTGTTGAGGTCTGTCTTGTGACCAATTATATGGTCGATTTTGGAGAAGGTACCATGAGGAGCTGAGAAAAAGGTATAGTCTTTTGCTTTAGGGTGAAATGTTCTATATATATCTGTTAAATCCAATTGGTCCAAAGTTTCGATGAGTTTCTCTGTGTCCCTGTTTAGTTTCTGTTTTCCTGATCAGTCTACTGAGGATAGTGGAGTATTGAGGTCCCCTACAATCATTGTGTTAGGTGCAATGTGTGCTTTGAGCTTTAGTAAAGTTTCTTTTACGAATGAGGGTGCTCTTACATTTGGAGCGTAGATGTTTAGAATTGTGAGTTCTTCTTGGTGGATTCTTCCTTTGACTAGCGAGAAGTGACCTTCTGTGTCTCTTTTGATGACTTTGGGTTGAAAGTCAATTTTATCTGATATTAGAATGGCTATTCCAGCTTGCTTCCTGTGACCATTTGCTTGCAAAATTGTCTTCCAGCCTTTTACTCTAAGGTAGTGTTTGTCTTTGACTCTGAGGTGTGTTTCCTGTAAGCAGCAAAATGTAGGGTCCTGTTTCCATATCCAGTCTATTAGTCTATGTCTTTTTATTGGGGAATTGAGTCCATTGATGTTAAGAGATATTAAGGAATAGTGATTATTTGTTCCTGTCATTTTTTATGTTATTTTTGTTTTTGAGTAGTTATCTTCCTTTGAGTTTGATGGAAGAAGGTTACTGTCTTGCTTTTTCTTGGGTGCAGTTTCCTTCCTTGTATTGGAGTTTTCCTCCTATTATCCTTTGTAGAGCTGGGTTAGTGGAAAGATATTGTGTAAATTTGGTCCTGTCATGGAATATTTTGATTTCACCATCTATGTTGATTGAGAGTTTTACTGGGTATAGTAGTCTTGGCTGACATTTGTGTTCTCTTAGGGTCTGCATGAGGTCTGCCCAGGATCTTCTAGCTTTCATGGTTTCTGGAGAGAAGTCTGGTGTGATTCTGATAGGTCTTCCTTTAATGTTACTTGGCCTTTTTCTCTTACTGCCTTTAATATTCTTTCTTTGTTTAGTACATTTGGGGTTTTGATTATTATGTGACGGGAGGTATTTCTGTTCTGGTACAGTCTGTTTGGAGTTCTGTAGGCTTCTTGTATATTCATGGGCATCTCTCTCTTTAAGTTAGGGAAGTTTTCTTCTTCCATAATTTTGTTGAAGATATTTGCTGGCCCTTTAAGTTGTAGATCTTCACTCTCATCTATACCTATAATCCTTAGGTTTGGTCTTCTCATTGTGTCCTGGATTTCCTGGATGTTTTGGGTTAAAAGCCTTTTGCATTTTGCATTTTCTTTGACTGTGGAGTCAATGGTTACTATGTTATCTTCCGCATGTGAGATTCTTATCTCTATCTCTTGTATTCTGTTGTTGATGTTTGCATCTACGACCCCTGATTTCTTCCCAAGGTTTTCTATCTCCAAAGTTGCCTCCTTTTGTGATTTCTTAGTTGTTTCTACCTCTGTGTTCAGATCTTGGATGGTTTTGCTCAGTTCCTTCATTTGTTTGTTTGTGTTTTCATGTAATTCTTTAATATATTTTTGTGCTCCCTCTTTTATGACTTCTGCCTGTTGTTTCAAGTTCTCCTGCATTTCTTTAACTGATTTTCTCATTTCCTCTTTATTGGTTTCTGTCTGTTGACCCATATTCTCCTGGAGTTCTTTAAGTGATTTTTGTGTTTGCATTGTAAGAGCTTCTACCCTATTGATGTTCCCCTGCATTTCTTAAAGAGATTTGTTTATGTCTTTTTTGTGTTCCTCTAGCAGCATCACGACCAGTGCTTTTATATCTAACTCTTGTTTTTCTGGTGTGCTGGGGTATCCAGGACTTGCTGTGGTTGGCGAATTGGGTTCACATGGTGCCATATTGCCTTGATTTCTGTTAGTAACGTTCCTGCGTTTGCCTTTTGCCATCTGTTTATCTATGGAGTTAGTTGGTCTTATTGTTACTGGTTGGAGTTTGAAGCTCTTGTGTGCCTGGCCTTTGGTACTGCTGTAGTAGAGGGCGTCCGTGTTCCTGATCCCAGCCTCCAGTCGTCCGCTGTGACCTGACCCCAGCAGCTAGCAGCCCGCTGTGTTCCGAGACTAGATAGCCCCTCCTGCCAGCCCAGTTAGCGGGTCCGCAGCGGTCTGCAACCACAGCTGAGCTGTAGGTGCCCGGATCTGCCGATCTCTTCTGACTCTGGTCACCAGCCAGAGCCTGGCGGGGTTGTCTGTGTTAAACTAAGCTAGGTCTCTGTCCATGCACCTGACTCCAGCTGCTAGAATTCTACGCGGTGTCCCGAGGCAAGATGGCACCTTGCTGCCAGCCCGCCTGGAGAGCCGGCCCGCAGTGGTCTGCAACCACAGCTAAGCTGTGGGTGCCCAGATCTCCTGCAGAGCTGAGCTAAGCTAGGTCTCTGTCCACGCACCTCGTGATTGGATTT
Source organism: Apodemus agrarius (assembly GCA_964023405.1). NCBI lineage: Eukaryota > Metazoa > Chordata > Mammalia > Rodentia > Muridae > Apodemus > Apodemus agrarius. The sequence goes on from OZ030021.1 coordinate 248,670, forward strand.
TTTCTGAGGTCTAATATATACTTTTATTGAAACACACAGTTAAGAAGTTATTTTTTATGTGCCTGTTTCATAGACCTTTACATAATAATACACCCATCACAAGCTATCTTCCCTACTCTAAGCCTCTAGGTTACCATTGTGCAATGACACAGGCTCCAACTTAAAGAGATTCCATATAGTAGTAGGAGTTCTTCCCATTTGTCACTCAGTGACATGGATTGGCTAATATACTCCCTCCTCATATTAAGAAGAAAACTCAGATTACAGAAAACCCAATGGATTCGTTCTTAAGTGTCATTTAAGAGTCCGGAAAGACAGGTCTTTCCACAGCCATTTCATAGCTGGATTCAGGATCCACCTAACACATAGGTTGGGAAGAGTTGCCTCTTGGAATAAGATAACACAAGGCATGTCACCATTACCTGGAAACCTCTTCCTTCTCATGTTTCCTGACACAGAATGTTGATATATTATGGTGCTGAGCTTTTGACAGTGAGGTCCATGCATTTGATAAACAATCTTTTTTTTTCTATATTCTTTGTTTACATTCCAAATGCTTTCCCCTTTCGCAGTTCCCCCCTCACCATAAGTTCTCTTCCCTCCACCCATTCCCAAATCACCCCTCCCATTTCTCTGTTCTGTTACTCCCCTACAATACTGGATCAAGTCTTTTCAGGACCAGGGCCCTTTCCTCCCTTCTTCTTGGGAATCATATGATTTGCTAATTGTGTCTTGAGTATTCAGAGCTTCTGGGCTAATTAATATCCACTTATCAGTGATTGCATTTCATGTGTATTCTTTTGTAATTGGGTTAGCTCACTTAGGATGATATTTTCCAGTTCCAACCATTTGCCTACAAATTTCATGAATTCATTGTTTTTAATTGCTGAGTAGTATTCCATTGTATAAATATACCACATTTTCTGTATCCATTCCTCCATTGAGGGGCATCTGGGTTCTTTCCAGCATCTGGCTATTATAAACAATCTTAAATAAAGCTGCTAGGCAAGTTGATGTCTACATGATCTCAGCAAGCCAGACAAAGACTAAATACATAGAAACAGAAGGGAAACTGCACAGCTTTTCTGTTGGTGACAAACACTGGTGTTTGTTTCAGCATGAATCCCATCAGTGAACACTGTTGAGCTTCATCCTAATCACTGTGCACAGGAAGGGTAGGGTTATTAAAAAGAAAAATAAACTAGCACATCATTGTATTGTTTTGCACAGATTTAAACCGGCTGAAGCAACAGAATTCTTTCCTTATAGCTCATGAGTCTAGGAGCCCAGGTCTTGGCAAGGTGGGTTTCTTCCAAGGTCTTCTTAGATTGCAGATGGCTATTTAGCTCCTTCTTCTGTCTCCATCTGGTTCACATGTGTGGAGAGTGATATGCATAGTCATGCACACACATGGAGGCCAGAGGAAGATAACTGGGTGAGCTGCTTCTCAATCTGTCTTATTCCTTGAAGCCAACAATACATTAAAGATAGTAATTACTCCTTAATACCTTATGTTTGCATGCTTGGTTTTTTATAAGCAGATACACACTCACAATGGACTATATATATGTTTTTATGTTTTAGGTCCTCCTGGCCCTAGAGGTCCAAAAGGTGACAGAGGATCTCAGGGACCACCTGGTCCAACTGGAAACAAGGGACAGAAAGGAGAAAAGGGAGAGCCTGGTCCACCTGGCCCTGCGGGTGAGAGAGGCACAATTGGACCAGTAGGTCCCCCTGGAGAGCGTGGCAGCAAAGGATCCAAAGGCTCACAGGGTCCCAAAGGATCCCGTGGGTCCCCAGGGAAGCCTGGCCCTCAAGGGCCTAGTGGGGACCCAGGACCACCAGGTCCACCAGGCAAGGATGGACTCCCTGGCCCTCAGGGCCCTCCTGGCTTCCAGGGACTACAAGGCACTGTGGGTGAGCCTGGAGTACCTGGACCTCGGGGACTACCAGGCTTACCAGGGGTGCCAGGCATGCCTGGGCCCAAGGGACCACCTGGCCCCCCAGGCTCCTCAGGAGCAATGGAGCCATTGGCTCTGCAGAATGAACCAACGCCAGCAGCAGAGGTCAACGGTAAGTCCAAATTGTCCTTTTCAGCTGGAATTGTGGAGAAATAAGGCAGTGTGTAGGCTTGGCTAAACCAACCCACAGGAATCCGGTAATTACTTAACAGCAGGGACCCTGTGTGCCCCCCTCTGGATGCCTCAGTGCTGTTACTCAAGACCCTGTGTTCCTGCTCAAAAATTGTCAGGTCTCTATTTAGTTCAGCCAGGTCCTCAAAAGACCCCTGTACCCCAAATACTTCCTTCAAGATATCCTGCACTGGCTGCTCCCTGACCATCTTTCTTCTTTCTCCTTAGAAACAAACCATTCTACTCGTTAACCATACAAGCATGCAGATGGGGTTTCTGTGACAGAGTCCACATTCTGGTTTTGCTTAAGAAGCTGTTGTGGTGCCTTTCTGTCTGTTTGACCATTAAGTCTTTTGCGAAACTCTGTACTAGTTAGGAACCAAGCTATGTGGGTCACTCATGCTGGTCCATGAGCCAACTTTGGTTCTGAAGTGCACTTGTTTACAAACTCAAGCTGATCTGAGACTAACAATGTATCAGGGCCTGCACCACTCTCTTCTTTCTATCATTATAAAGCCTAACCCAACCCAGTCACACTTTTCTATACTGTGTGGTGTTCAGTGCTGTGTACTGTACAGTCCACATCTGTGAACATCTGTCCAGGTTCTACACAGGGACACTCCACTGGCGTGCGTGTGGTGCAAGGCTGTCACTTTGGTATCTCAGACACAGCTGAGGAAATGCAGGGTGCCTTCTGTGCTTTTTAAATCAACATTTAAAAAATTTACATTCCTAGGATGTCCGCCTCACTGGAAGAACTTCACAGATAAATGCTACTATTTTTCATTGGAGAAAGAAATTTTTGAAGATGCTAAGCTTTTCTGTGAAGACAAATCTTCCCATCTCGTTTTCATAAACTCAAGAGAGGAACAGGTATGGTATGCCTGCTGCACACTTAGTTGTAGAAAAGTATAATTTAGAGATAAGTTATACTTGGAAATTGCATGCCTTTGGGGGAGTCAAAAAGATAAAAAATTCATGGGCTCATAAACAAGGAAGGCTGCAGTTTGCATGGGCTTTATCCAAGTATGAGACTATATGAATGAGTGGTCATGCTTCTTAGGCCCACAGACCTATAGCTCCACCTGGTGGCTTTCTGGAGAATTGCAGCACAACAGATGTGAGCATAACAGGGAGGTGGGGCAAAAGAGACAGAGAGGCATGAGCAGGTTTGGGGTGGAGCACCACAAAACAGACTTGTTGGTTCAAAGGGGACTGGTAAGGGCTCATGTGTGAGAATGATAGTGGCCTTTTATTAAGCCCCTGACATGTGCAAAGGCCCTTTTTTAAAACCTTATAATTGCCATCCTTCCCCTTGGGTGTTTTGTTTTTAAACAAAGCCTAGCAATATCTGGAATTTGCTGTGTAAACTAGGCTGGCCTAGAGCCTGTGGTGATTTTCCTGCATCCACTCCCCAGGGACTGGGGGTACAGCCATGTACCATTCAGTTCCCCCATTTCACAGGTAAGTTACTCTGAGGCCCCACAAGGTTTAAATGGCTTATTTTTCACAGGGAAAATGGTAAAAAGCAAAGCCTAAAACCAACTGACAACAATGCTCATGTCTTCCCACTCACTACCTGTCTCTAATGGACACAACACTGAAATCTGGGTTACAGTAACATGCAGGGAACATAGGAAAAACAGCAGTCAGGGGCCCAAACAAATGGATCAGTGTGGTAGAGGCTACTGGGAAACAGAGCCCACACCAGTCACTCCTAAAGAAGAACCTATTACTTATTAAACATAGTCATAGTGAAACTGTGCCCACAACACAAATGCAATACAAAGTGGACAGCTAGGCCCCTTAAAAATGGTGAGAAATGTCTTTTGTCAGTTTTGGTTAAACAAGAGCTCTTTTGTATGGGCTAAGAACACCTCCTGCTTCCTCTTCAGCAATGGATAAAAAAGCAGACTGTGGGGAGAGAGAGCCACTGGATCGGACTCACAGACTCAGAGCAGGAAAGCGAGTGGAAGTGGCTAGACGGGACACCTGTTGATTACAAGTGAGTGTGGAATTTGCGGACTTGCTTTCCCATGTTTTCACAATGGCCTGGCTTCCTACAACTTTCCCTTAATGACCTAACATTTATCCCACACCATCCTCTTGAGGCCCTAGGTTCCTCGTACTAGTTGCCTGTTCCCAATAGGGAAGCAGTGGTGGACAGTTACTGTGCTGTCAAGTACAGCACTTCGGAACAAGGTGCTATCTTCAGATACTAAGAGGAAGGATAACATGGTCCCAGAGTCTCTCCAAATGGTCAGTGTTCACTTGGACATATTTCTGAGGACTAGGGCAGTCCTAGCCTTGATCAGGCTTCTGACCCAAATGTGATCTGAGTCCAAGTTGTACACTCCAAGGTTGTAGATCGCTCATGCACAGGAAGTCTAACTGTGCTACACAGAGGATCCCATAATGTCCATCTTATACAGGATAAGAGAGGACTAAATTCTACCAAACCTTTTCTCAAATCTTGCCTTACTTCTTCTGGAGAAAAAGTGGACAACCTGTAAATATCCACCTGTGAGGGACCGTCAGTTTGCTAGAGACAGAAAAAGCCAGCCATATCAGCAGCACATCACAGGAAGCTGCTTTACCATGGGGGAAGTATGCTTCTGGTCTGAGGTAGTCTCCAGGCACTGAAGTACGACTCCAGGTAGCTGAAGAGTTGCCCCACAGACTGAGGTGATAGACAGAGGGGCCAGATAGTCTCAAATAGGCCTAGGAACAGCCAGGTCTGAATGGAATCTCACTATGCATGTAACCAGCACTGACCTAGAGTCTCACTACACATGTAACCCACACTGACCTGGAATGTGCAGTCTTCTGCCCTCAGCACCCAAGTGCCGCATCAGGCCTGTATCACTGTACCTTGCAGTTCTAGTCTATACTATTTATTTATTTATTTATTTATTTATTTATTCTACCCTCCATATTTTATTCCCCTTCCCCGTCTACCCCTCCAACTGTTTCACATCCCATACTCCTCCCCACACCCATGTCTCCACATGGATGTCCCCAGCCCCCACCCCAAAGTCCTGGGACCTTCGGTCTCTTGAGGGTTAGGTACATCATCTCTTAATGAACACAGACCTGGCAGTCCTCTACTGTATGTGCTAGGGGCCTCATATCAGCTGGTGTATGCTGCCTGTTTGGTGGTCCAGTGTTTGAGAGATCTCGGGGGTCCAGATTAATTGATACTGCTGGTCCTCCTACAGGGTCGCCCTTCTCAGCTTCTTTCAGCCTTCCCTAATTCAACAACAGGGGTCAGCTGCTTCTTTCTGTCCATTGGTTGGGTACAAATATCTGCATCTGACTCTTTCAGCTGCTTGTTGCGTCTTTCGGAGTGCAGTCATGCTGGGTCCCTTATTGTTAGTGCTCCCTAGCCTCGATAATAGTGTCAAGCCTTGGGACCTCCCCTTGAGCTGGATCCCACTTTGGGCCTGATGCTGGACCTTCTTTTCCTCAGGCTCCTCTCCATTTCCATCCCTGTAATTCTTTCAGACAGGAACACTTATGGGTCAGAGTTGTGACTGTGGGGATGCCCTGTCTTCCTGCTGGAGGTAGGCTCTATAAGTTCCCTCTCCCTACTATTGGGCATTTCATCTAAGGTTCTTCCCTTTGAGTCCTGAGAGTCTCTCACCTCCTAGGTCTCTGGTGCATTCTGAAGGGTCCCTTCAACCTCCTATCTCCCAAGGTTGCCTCTTTCCATTCTTTCTGCTGGCCCTCAGGGCTTCAGTCCTTTTCCTCCACCCAATACCAGATCAGGTCCTCCTCTCCCATCCCCACTACACCCACTGCCGTCCACTTTCCCTCCCAGGTCCCTCCCTCCCCACTTGTGATTGCTTTCTTCTCCCTCCCAGGTGGGACTGAGGCATCCTCATATCCAAAATATATAAAGAACTCAAAAAGCTAATCACCAAAAAAACAAACCACCCAATAAAAAAGTGAGGTATAGAACTAAACTGAGATTTCACAACTGAGGAATCTATAATGGCTGAGAAGTATCTAAAGAAGTGTTCAAAGTCCTTAGTGATCAGGGGAGTGCAAATCAAAACAACCCTGAGATTGATTCCACCTTATACCAATCAGAATGGCTGAGATTAAAACCTCAGGTGACAACACATGTTGGAGAGAATGTGGAGAAAGGAACAGTTCTCCATTGCTGGTGGGATTGCAAACTGGTACAACCACTCTGGAAATCAAACTAGAGGTTCCTCAGAAAATTGAAAATAGATCTGCCTGAAGACCCAGCTATACCACTCTTGGGAATATACCCAAAAGACACCCCACTATGTCCATAGTAGTTGTGGATAGTCCTGGTCTTATATTTTGATGCTAATTCCACCCCTGGGAGGGGCTGCAGACAAGGAGTTAATCGGTATATAGGTGCCTTGTGAACCTTCTCCCCATCTTAACTTTTCAAATAAAGGCTAGAGCCAGTGATTGGAGCAGTAGGAGAGAAGGTGGAGCTGAAAAGTTTTGGGGAGAGAAGGGAGAAGGGAAGAGAGAGGATTGATGGAGGAGGAGGTGGTGGAAGGAGATTGGAGAGAAGCAATTGGCTTGGAGAAACCATGAGTTATATGGGCCTGTCAGGAACTCTATCTGCTCTTTTGTGCCTGCCTCTGGGAGACACTGGGTTTCAGGCCAGCACCTAGAATGGCAGGGATATGCTTTGCAAGACTCCACACAGCTGTGGGCATTGGTATGCAAAGCAGGAACTGTGGTAGCCTGGAAGCAGAAGTGGGAGTTGGAGGTTAGTGTTCTTTCTTTGAAGTGGAGAGAGCCAGGATTTCTTTTTAAGGGAGTTGAGAAGAGCTAAGAAGAAAAATCCACCTCTCCACTTTTCTTACTGCTGTAAATGGAAAGAAAGATTTGGGTTTGACTGCAAAATTCAATCTTAAACTTTATTGACTTGTGTGTGATTGAATGAGCTGGAATATCGCTAAGTGCTCCAGCTTTCAAAGGTAAAGCTTTGCCTCTTTCCCTGGGATCCAGAAAGAATTCTGTGGCTGGGAGGAGAGCACTAGAATTGGTTCCTGGACCCCAAGAAGAATGATATCACATACTTTATTGGGAGTTTTGCCACCAGCCACAGCCACCCTGGAACTTTCCCCACCCCCCACCCCCCATACACTGTGTGTCTCATTTTCTACCCAAAGGCATAAATGTACACGGAAAATTCCCCAGGATCAAACTCTAAAAACAAGAATAAATCAGGCAGATGTTGTATGAGGTCTCAAAGACTAACTTAGTTCAACATATAATAATAAACACTGCACAACCTAGAGAAAGAGCCAGGCCTGTCCAAGGGCTGGAGTACAAACTTGAATGAGAACTGGGCTTAGGCTGAACCTGACACCCATCACACCTCACTCACATAACCCCATGTGGTAAAATGAAATTGACAGAAGGATTATGTTAATACTTCTGTATACACACACACACACACACACACACACACACACACACACAGGCAGAGAGTGTTTATGTATGTGAATTTAGTATACAGCTTGTCTCCTGGGAAGCACTGGAGAAACCCTGTGGGTATTACTACAGGTGTCACAATTGTGATTGCTTCCACAGTAAAATACATCAGAGTTGGGGAATATTAGTCCCCAGAATTTGTAGTGTGCATGATCTTACTTAGAGACCCCCACAGAGAATCTTACAATAGGTTTATGAAGAATCCAAAAATAATCCCCATCATGGCTTAGGAAAGGAAAGAGGCTTCAGCATTCCAGGCCTCCCAGATAAATCTCCTGTAACATTTTCCCAAAACTCTCAGACTCTCCTTTGCCCTCAGCTTTTGATTCTGAGCCTCCAAGCCTCCATCCACCTGCCTTCCCTTCATTCTCTTACCAGCACTGATTTCTAGATCATAGTCATCAGAGACCATTATAAACTGTTACTATGAACAACTATACACACACACAAAAAAAAAATTCTAACAGCCTAGATGAACACATGCATTTCAAGAAACAAAATGACTTAGTAAGGCCAAGTCAAAAAGAAACAGGAAGGCAAAGCAAACTTTTAACAAATCAGATTCGCACAGTCATCAAACGCATCCCAGCAGAGAATAATAGCCCAGGACCAGAGGCTTCATGGCTGAGTTCTACCAAACATTCAAGGAAGAACTCTGGCCAGGCATCTTAAATATCTTCAAAACCAGAAGCCAATGGCTCTGGAACAATCCCAGGCCTTGCCCAGCCACAGAGGAATTAAATACACAATTTTCCTTTTACTATATTTCTCCATAACACAAGCACCCCGCCTCTTTGAAATTATTTAAGGATTTTGTGGTTACTGTAAAAGAGGAGCCAGTTTTCAGAAACAGACCTCTCCTCCATTGCCTCTGCTCTGTTATTTACACTGATGCAAGGTTCAGGAAGGCAGAAACACACATATAAAAAGCTGTGGTGACAGAGAAGAAACTCCAGCTGCTTTGGGCACAGTCAGACCTGACTTAGGTGTATTATCCTTAGACACACTGACTCACAGAGCTTTCCACTTCACTGTACTAAAGGAGGTAAGGACCAGCTAGAGAGAGGGAGTGTGTCAGACGCCCTGGGATGGGCCCATGGCCAGGTTTTCTTGTGCCGTAAACCTACATACCAGTGTGATTTCAACACTAATACTGGAGGACAATGTAGATTGCTAGACATACCAAGTGTAGATATGTTGAACTGGGAAATGGGAAAGCCTTTGGAATGTAAACAAAGAATATAGAATAAATAATAATAATAAAAAATAACAATTACATAATCCTGTCAGAGAAAAGACAACTTCCTACCTTACACATACCACCTTTGTTTCTTTCATGTCACCACAGTCCTGTGACTTTATATCCAGTATCTATACCATGACTGGAGATTAGGATCCATCCACAGTCACTACATTGTCCTGAGATGTCCACAGGGAGGTAGCAGCTGGAACAGGAGGATAGGAGTGTAAATGAGAGGTGTTGTCCTTGTGTGAAAGATAAATAACACAGTGGGCCACAAAGCACAGTTCAAAAACTTCAAGAACTGGGATTATACAAACTATGCTTGGTAGCACCAAAAAAGTAGATAGCTAAAGATCATAAAGTATTTGGAAGTTAATGACATAGACCAAAGAAGAGGCTATGGCCATACCACCCTGGTGATGCCTGATTTTGTCCATAGATCAAAAAGGAAATTACAGCAGAGGCAGGTGGATTTCTGAGTTCGAGGCCAGCCTAGTCTACAGAGTGAGTTCCAGGACAACCAGGGCTATACAGAGAAACCCTGTCTCAAAAAAACCAAATCCAAAAAACAAAAACACACAAAAGGAAATTACAGTGAAGTCTAAAAATGTCTGTAAACAATGAGAACATATCAAAATTTATGAGCTGCAGCTAAAATAGTGCTTATGGAAACATTTACAGCTCTGAAACATTGTGTTTGGGTTTTTGTTGTTAGTTTTGAGATAGTGTCTCTCTATGTAGCTCTGGCTGTCACAAAACTTGATGTGCAGACTAGGCTGACCCCAAATTCAAAGATCTATCTATCTCTGCCTCCCAAGTGCTGGGATCAAAACTACATGCCACCATGCTCAGCCCTACATTTAAAGGTTGGAAAGGAATGACCTAAGCTTCTACTTTATGAGGGTAGAAAAAAAAATAAATTAATCTCAAAATAAGCAGGGGTGCGGCATGTACAAAGCCCTGGGTGGGATCTACAGGTCCACACATGACTTGGAAAGGAATAGAAGAAAAATCAGGAAAGCAGCAACACAGGAATCACGGAAGTGTTGGTAAGACTAGGGGTACAGTGATTCTTTCTACTATTTTTTTATTTACTTTATATTCTGATCACAGTTACCCCTCCTCTTCTCCCAGTCCCACCCTTGCAAATCCTCCCCCATTACCTCTTCCCCTTCTCCTAAGAGAAGGGGAGTCCTCCTTGGGTTCCACCCCTCCCTGGGATATCTAGCCCCAGCAGGACTATGCACATCCTCTCCTACTGAGGCATAATAATTCTTAATGGAATAACTACAGATGTGTTGGTTGGCTAGTTGTCACTGTTACCAAGCTAAGGCTGCCTTTCCTGGGATAAACCAGATTCATATGGAAAGGACCAAGACTTTAAAACAACCTTAAAACAATAAGACCTCCACTCACTCTACCAAAAGCCCCTATACATATTCTTTTCCCCCTCTCTCTTCTCTATTAGATACCATTTGGTAAAAATGTGATAACACAATTCACATAATTGCTTTTATTTTTATGTTACAAAGATAAAATGGGCTACTGCCCTGCCTAGTTATGTAACTCATGTTGTAGTTTTATAGTACTGCACTATAGAGCAGTGGGGGCCAGAAGAGACTCTTCAGTTTCTTCTACTTCAACAACAGCCCATGCTAGTCAACACTTCATGTTCCTGCCAGGCTGGCATTGGCACAGGCTACAGAGAGGAATCTTCCACAACAGAGGCCCTTATAGTGGGAAAACATCTTGCTTCAAGAGACATTTCTTGCCAATAACATTTTCTTGTTTGGAAGACAGACCCTTACTAGCAAAAGCTTCTTGGCTGTAGTCTGGGTTAATCCTGTGGTTGATGGAAAAAAAAATATTAAGTTGTGAAGTTGGAGGGATCTATTCACAGGATAGAAAGTATATGCTCTGCTAACATTAAGATGAGCCCCAAATTCTGGGATGCCGCACTCTCTATAGTTCATGTTTGTATGTTCGGAAATCACTACAGCTATCTGTTCAAGTGTTCTCAAGGTTACTGGGGTGCTCAAAAGCATTCATGTTACTGTGGCGTATATGTTGTAATATGGGTAAGTTCAAGCTATTCTTTCCAGAGCCTACCTGTGATGCAGTCAAGGCACTGTTTGGGCTAGCATTCCAAAATATTACCTTCTGCTTATCTGACATGCTCTGTTCTGTATGTTACAAACATACAAACTGAAGGTTTTGCCAGAGGTTGCTCCATGTAACTTTAGCTTTTCCAGAGATGCTCCGAGACCCCAGCTTCTTACTCTCCGGGCCTAGCTGCCACCCATGCTGGTTATCTTAGTTGCCTGTGTACCACAGAATTTATGCTCCCTTTAGTCGTAGGGAAATCTCTGAACACTCTACATAAAGAATTCTAGTGATTTGGGGAACCCAGTAGGGAAATGTTCCCTTTCTGTTTGATTTAATCAGTAAGTCCTTCTTACCTATATGATCTTAAATGGCTTAAAGTAAAATGCAAGAGAATCATACTAAGCAGATCCTCTGAGTCTAAATAAACCATGTAAGTATGTCTGTGTGTATGCATACATACATTTTTATAATTAACTGAGAAATCAAGAAAATCAAATATATCATTTTAGAATCAAAGATATAAAGAGATGTAAAATTAATTTATTATAATTAATAATATAATACAAAATTATAGAAATAAAATCACCATTACTATTAGACATGAACAAAATATATCTTTCTGAGAACAAACTACTTGGGCACTAACCTCATCAGAGGAAGTTCCTTTTCTTCCCAATCTGTCCCTCTTGGCACCACTGCCAGTGTGAGTCTTAACTTCATCCTCAAGTCTGTTATGTAAGTTCCCTCAGAAATGGAACTTCATTCTGTGTTCCTACTACCTGAATTAAACCCAGCTCATAGAACATTCTGAGAATCAGTGAAGTAAATGAATATTTTCTAATTCTTCCTAATAGTTTCTTCTCATTGGTAGATTGCTCCTTCTGAATCACCTGTGCTTCACTAGATTTACCTGGAGTCACAGTTTTTATCAAGTCCCTAGTTAGGTTTAGAATTAGTTGAGTATTACTTCTATCATATTGCCCCACTGTTTCACTGTAATCACATCTTCTTTCTCACTTCCTTCTGACTCTGATGATCTCATTGTCAAAAGGAGCGCAATATGAGTTCTCACCTCTGGGGGCTCTCAGGTACCCTGTGACTAGTGGGGGAGTAAGTAAAAGGGCCTCAAGTAAACTCATCCTAAAGAAAACTTTTCAGGCTTGGAATTCAAGCTACTCAGGAAGCTGAGGCAGGATGATCACAAGATTAAAAACATAAAAAAAGGTTAGCATAGAGTACATAATGAATTCAAGGCCAGCCTGGGCAAGTAACACCTCATCTTAAAGTAAAAAGAGGGCTTAGCATGGGTAGAAGCATGAGTGAAGAACTCAACCTAGCATGCAAAAATGTCTTGGTTCTTTCTCAGGCCTGCCTAACCCTCCCCTCAAACCCCCTGAAAAGAAAACTCAGAAAAATTGTTTTTAAGAACCCTCTTTCAGGCCAGGCATAGTGACACTTTTAGGGAGGTAGAGGCAGGAAGATCTCTGAGTTTGAGGCCAGCTCAATCTACATAGCAAGCTCTTGGACAGCTAGGACTACATAGAGAGACCCTGTCTTAAAAAAGAAGAAAGAGGAGGAAGGGAAGGAGGAGGAGGAGAAGGGAGATGAAGAGGAGGAGGAATCCTCTTCTAGTCTGGCATGGTGGTACACACCTTTAATCCCAACATTTCAGAGGACTTAGAGGTAGATCTCTAAGTTCGAAGCCAGCTAGGTCTATTCACTGTCAGTCATTCAATAAATCAATAAAAATGAAAATCTTCTCTCCTGGGCTAGAGAGATTTCCCAGTGGGTAGAGGCATCAGCCACCAAGGCTGATAACCTAGGACCCACATGGTAGAAGGAAAGAGTTGATTCTCTCAAGTTGTCCTCTGACGCACTGTAGTTCTCCTTCCCTCCCCAACTCACTCACTCACTCACTCTCCAGCCCCTCTCTCTCCCTCTTCCTTTCCCTCTCCATCTCTCATACATGAAAATAAAAGCTCTTTCCCAAAAGAAGTAATAAAATATTTGAGTTGTTTTCAGTAAGATTAAATTATTATTTTCTAAAATCATCAACTATGTACAGCTTTGGTCAGAGCCACAACTAGTTGTTTATGGTTGTGGGTTTTTGTAACTGTGTATCAAGGTTCTCTCACTTTCTCTTCTTGACCTTTTGACATGTTAGAGATAAGACACACCAATGTCTATAGATCCCTGTGTATTCTCACAAGAGCATGCATGCATGCATATTGGTGTAAGATACCCCAAGAGTGGATATTAACTATACACAACTACATACACATGCCCATAAGTCCACACTGCAGGACACAGTTGAAAGCCATTCACCAGCTAAGTCAAAGGATTCATCTCTTCTACAATGTGATGAGGTTCACTGGGTTGATCTCACTATAGTAGAGATAACAAGCCTGAAAGGACAGGCTGCTTTTCAGCCTCTCTGCAAACAGCTAAGTGAAAATGAGCACTGTTTTCTAAATGATACGTTTCCACTCCACAGCAAATGGCATGTTTTGGCTTTGTGTTTACATCCCTCAACTGTTCTTGAGCAAAGAAAACCTCTGCATACTGTGCAGATAACACTTCTTTTCTGTTTTGTTAAAAGAAACTGGAAATCTGGACAACCAGATAACTGGGGCAATGGCCATGGACCAGGAGAAGACTGTGCTGGATTGATTTACGCAGGGCAGTGGAATGATTTCCAGTGTGATGAAATCAATAACTTCATTTGCGAGAAAGAAAGAGAGGCAGGTAAGCAGCCTCACAGTTTACTATAGAGCTTCAGGGCTTGGATCTTGTTAAAGAGGAGAGATGTTGAGAAGGGCTCTGAATGCAGGCTCTCAAGCCTGAGCTTCCAACTCACCACTTCTACTTAGTGGCAAGGTAAGTTATCAACCTCAGGGGAAAAACACTAACTCATCAATTTATAATATTGTCAGTTATTTGTTCTGTACCTTTGTGATATCTTTGGAGTGGTGCTGGCATTCACATCCAGCCAACTCAGTGAAACCACATGTACTTAACTGAGCATTTAGTATAGGCCAGATTTTGTGCTAGTATAGCGAATAGTTTTAATCTGCACAACTTAAAAATGTTTACTACATCAGCCGGGCAGTGGTGATGCATGCCTTTAATCCCAGCACTTGGGAAGCAGAGGCAGGCGGATTTCTGAGTTCAAGGCCAACCTGGTTTACAGAGTGAGTTCTAGGATAGCCAGGGCTATACAGAGAAACCCTGTCTCAAAAAAACAAAACAAAACAACAACAACAAATGTTTACATAAAAAAATCTTGGAGAGATTCTTCTTGACTTCATAAGAAATTTATCTAAAGCTTCATTTACTATATTACCCTCTTTAAAACAGGGTTTCTTCCTTTTAATTCGAACTAAATTTGTGGTGGCAGGTGGAAGACACGGGGAAGGAATGCTAAGAGTATGGGTTTTCTTTTGGAGATTACAGCAATCTTTAGACCTATGGCACAACTTTGAAAATATACTAGGGGGATTGTAGAGTTGGCTCAGCATAAGAGCAAGAGCACGTGCTTCTCTTACTTAGGGCTCTGATTTGATTCTCAGCATCTACATGACAGCTCAAAGCCATCTGTAACTCCAGTTCCAGTGGAGAAGATGCTCTCTACTGGCTTCCGCAGACACCAGGCCAGTGGTGCACAAATATGTACAGGCAAAACACTCAGATGCGTTATATAAATAAATAAAATTACAAAGAAATATACTAAATATACACCACCACCACCACCACCAAATGATCCTGGATGAAGGAGATGGTCCTTGCTTGTCTTACTCAGGGTAAACCAAGGATTAAATAACTTTTGCAGGAAGGAAAGCCCAGTAAGGGAAGTTGATTGGCTAAACATTTGGGGCCTATCTAGACAACTCATTAGCATGGAGAACTCTAGATTTTATGCTTTGTAACTGGTTGTCATGGTCTGCTCAGTGGGGTGTCATGGTTATACATTTCAGAACAGGTAGAGCTTGGCAGGGAACTGGTTCCACACCTACCATTCTCAATTCCGAGAACCCCTGGGTTTTTGAACTTACTTAAACCTTACCAGTTTTACAAATATGTACAGGCAAAACACTCAGATGCATTATATAAATAAATAAAATTACAAAGAAATATACTAAGACCCACTGAAGTAAAAATTTTTAAATGGATGATCTGCATTACCTGTGAATTAGAGTTCAGTAAATCTATTTTTGTTAATTAGTAATTTAAAAAGTCCTACCTATACTCTTATTTTTGGAAGTAACTGGGACATAAATTACATATACATTAAAGTGTGTTGAGAAGGGAACAGAATTCCCCAGAATTGACCCTGCCAGCAAGCCACTCAGGGGAGGCAGAACACAGTCTGTGATAGGGGTCCCAGCCTGTGTTTTTCCAGGGGGGATCTAGGAGGGATGCTCAGGCTCCTGTGTACCCAGATACCACTAGGATGTCAGGCAGTTGGAAATGGGGCTCATGGAGCTGCATTTCTCCTACCCCTTGGAGGGGATAGCTGAGCCTTGGACAAGACAGTCCATTTTGGTTCTAAGTAAGTACCAGAATACACAGAGGTGAAAAAGAGAAGGTCTTCTCTGGGATATTTAGATATTTAACCCCCTACCACCACCACCACCAAATGGATCCTGGATGAAGGAGATGGTCCTTGCTTGTCCAAACTGCAGGGAACTGGTTCCACACCTACCATTCTCAATTCTGAGATTCCCCTGGGGTTTTGAACTTACTTCAACCTTACCAGTTTTTCTGTCTGGTGGCACAGTCTGCTTGCCACATATTAAAAGACTTCCCAACATTCTTCTTTGAATAATGTCATTTGTGCTCTTTCCTAAAGATTCTTTCCTAAAGATTCTTCCTGTTTTAAGTTGTAAATAATTTTATTCCTCAAGCTAATGCCCATCCTTATTTTTCTGTTTCAGTGCCATCATCCATATTATAACAGTGTGATATAATAGCAGAAACATACTTTCTGATGTGTCTGAAAGGTGAAGAATGCTCGTTTCTGATTCCATTACTGCTCACCAGATTGAATGGAAAAAGCCCTGAAAAG
Source organism: Apodemus agrarius (assembly GCA_964023405.1). NCBI lineage: Eukaryota > Metazoa > Chordata > Mammalia > Rodentia > Muridae > Apodemus > Apodemus agrarius. Next base: position 264,703 of record OZ030021.1, read on the forward strand.
TAGTTATTCAAAATAAATGGACACCTACTGCACCATAACCCAAGGACTAGGAAGCTAAAATGCTCCCCCAAGATGATACATTGATTTCCAGTGTGCAAATGGACTGAATCACAGATTTTTCTCAGCCATTAACCATACAATTTATGCAAATTATATATTTCGAATATGGAATGCTCTAATCAGAAAAAAACTATCATTGGTTGTTGAGTTACAGGCTCTGTGTAACAGTGTGTTTCTAAAATCCCAAATGTAGGAAGAATATGCAGTTGTAACATATATAAGCCACCTTTTAGTAATAATACGAAATATACTTAAAGAGCTTTTAAACTTCATTATTTTTGTACAAAATATTTGCCTTTTACAATCATTTTTCTTTTTTTAATTTTACCTATATAATACATAAAGCCAAAGAAAACAATAGTGGTACTAATAAAATTTCATGGAGTTTCTCTTCAGATTTAATCTGTCCAGCTGAAGTGATTTTTGTTGTATGTGTCTATGTATGTGTTATTTCTTCAGAATAGTGAATCACATGAAGCATCTGTAAATACCCTTGTACATTTTGGTGATGGTGGACTCAAGCCTGAACATCATGATAGCTCAATCAAGTAAGCTGTGCCATGAGCCCAGCACTGGCCACTTCCATTAAGAGGAAGTGTTAACTTGGGATGTGCTTTTGCTCTAATTTGTGGATCAGGAATGATGGAGAAGCATCTGTGAGGAAGGACAGAGCACCTGAATCTGGATGTCTGCAAGGCCCTGGTTTAAGGCTGATTTATAATTTAGTGTCAGGCTCATACCAGAGCAGACAAGAGATTATAATGTCATATCAGTCAAAGGCAGCCAAGTGATGCTTGCAAGAAACCAACTGCATGCAGTTTGGAAAATAGGATTCCCAAAACATAACTCCAAGACATAGGCCAAATGAAATGCAAAAATAAACTTTTGGTTATTTGTTGAACCCAGCAAAGAATCTTCCCTTGTAAGCCTAAAACTTGTGTGAAACAGAGGACGAGGGGTGTTCAAGCCCCTGTCCCATCCCACCTGTATTCTTTCTTCCCTTATGAAGTATAAGTTTTCAGAGAAGTGATAATATATACATATTTCAGGTAAGCTTGGAACTTCAGGATGTAATATTTAGCCAAAAGAAAAGGAAATTAAAATTTTAAGACCTACCTAACTAACCTCTTCAGTTATTAATTTCTGTGCTAGACAGGGTACATATGTCATCTGAAATCAAAGGCATACTTGGCAGAACAGAAAATCATAATAGATAAATTGAACATGTGAACCACCTCAACAGAGATACTTTTAAGCCTTTACACGACACATGAAAATGAACTGTTTTATTCATATTTAGTTCTTTAATCTGAACTGTAACCAAACCTCAAACAGTTTACTGCTCGTACAGAGGATCTGAGTTTAGTTCTCAGCACCCAAGTTGGAGAACTCTCAACTTCCTATAACACCAGATCCAGGGGACTCAAAACCTCTATGACACACCTGTCATACACCCACACAGATATACATGTACACATAAGTAAAAATTTTTAAAAATCTTTTTAAAGGGTTTGTTCCTACATGTATCTTGTTATGCTCTATTCAGTGGATATTCCTGGGAGGCCTACTCTTTTCTGAAGAGAAACAGAGGAAGAGTGGATCTGGGGGAGTTGGGGAGTAAAGATTGGAAGATGTGGAAATTTCAGTCAGGTGGTATTTAAAAAACAGGAAAAAAATCAAGTATATTAACTGTGATATTTGAATTTGCCAAATGTACACTGGATATACTTATACCTGTCTCACAAAAGTCATTGCAAACTTTAATAAGGTGATAATGCAGAAATCACCTACTATAGCATCTGGCTCCAAAGAGACATGTCATGATCTTAGTTTCTTTCCCTGTTTAGAAATCTTTCAAGTACCTGGTTCAGCTAAGGAAATAACAGGTTTTAAGTCATGCCAGACACTTAATGACATGGCACAGGTAAGTGAGGGAGCAGTTTTTTATAGAGTGGTAGCTTCCATTAAAGCAGTTTGGGTTCCATGCCAAGAAAAGATGGGACCTTGGGTAGAAAGCAAGGAAGAAATTTTGCTTTGTCAGAGACAGGCTGACAAACATGTCTTGAACTCCACCTAGGGACATTCAATTATAGTAAGTTCTTTATATTATACATGTTCACACTAGACTAGGAATCAGCAAATATGGCCATTAGTCTGGTTTTATAAACAAACTTATTAAAACATGGGTTCATTGGCTTATTTACTTTCTATCACACACAAAACATTTGATCACCAGCCTATGGCATCACTGGGAGATGAGGTCTTGTGAGAGAAAACTGTCACTGGGAAAATGTCTTTATAGCTCTTTACTTCATGGCCACAATAAGGTAGATATAAGCCTTTGCTACAACATTGTTTCCACTATGATATTTTGTGCTGCTATAAGCCCAAGGCAAGAGACTTCTGAACCCTCTAAAAGTATGAACCAAAAAAATCTTTTCCTTCTTCTACCTTGAGTTTGTTGAGTATGTAGTGATGGAAAACTAATGCAGTGCCTGTCATCATTGCCTTTGAGCTGTAACAACAAAGTTGAACAGATACAAGTGACCATTGCCTACAAAACTAACAATAGTCACAGTCTGTCCCTTTATAGAGGTTTTCAAATTTCAGTATCAATTTATAAACTACTCCTTTACGGTACTTAGAAAATTACATCTAGTATCATTTATTTTAGACTTTGCATGTTCATATAGATGAGAATATTATGTAGATAAAGATAATTCGTAGTATTTATTATCAGAATTATCAGTAGGTAATTCCTCAAGGCACCCAGAAAATCTAAAGGAAATTTAAAAACAAAGTCTTCTCCACAACCACTCTTGTGCGATCACTGGCCACAACAACATTGGTCAGTACTGTCTACGTGGCTCTGTTAGAAGCATTCACCAAGCCCAAGGCCATACAAATGTCCATGCCTATGAAGAGGAGTATGGCGGTAATAAAGTCTTGGGATCAAAATGTACATTGAAACACAAAAGGAGTCTTTATATCATCCCAGAGCTGTTTCATAAAAATAGTATGTCAACGAATAGTTACGAATGGTTTTAGAACAGGAATGGTGATACAGATCAGCAGTACAGTTCTTGCCTAGCATGCAGAAGACCTTAGATTCAATCCCCCCTCATACTGAAAAAAAAAAAATGTAATCCTCAGCCGGGCAGTGATGGTGCGCACCTTTAATCCCAGCACTTGGGAGGCAGAGGCAGGTAGATTTCTGAGTTTGAGGCCAGCCTGGTCTACAGGTGAGTTCCAGGACAGCCAGGGCTACACAGAGAAACCCTGTCTTGAAAAACCAAAAAAAAAAAAAAAAAAAAAAAAAAAAAAAAAAGAAGAAGAAAGAAAAAGAAAAAAGAAAAAGGAAAAAGAAAAAATGTAATGCTCATACACATCTATAATGGCTATATATGCCATTATAAGGGCTAACAGGTTGAAAAGATGATCTCCAAGGTCACAGGATGTAGATATCTATGTTTTATATGCTCAAAGCATTAAGTAGGAAAAGCATCACTGCCATGAATATGAACTTTACCCATGTACCTTGCCAGGCACAGTGACTGAATCACTTAAGTCAAGGACAGCCTAGCCAACATCGTGAAACTCTGTCTCAAGAAAATCCCCAAACTGAAAATACACAAATACTTATAATGCTCCCAAATAGAAGAAATCAAGCTGTCCTTCAATAACTTAGTAGGAAAATAAACAGTGATAAAAGAATGCTAATCAACAGCAAAAAGAGGCAAGCCACCAAGACACAGAAACATTTGGAAGAGACCTAACTGGCTACTGCTAAGCAAAAGCAGCCATGTATATATAGAGAAAGGCAGAGCAGAGCAGAGGATGAGTAAGTGGAACATACTCATTTTTAGGGAACTTTCAGGAAATAAAACAATGCCAATACAATAGTAGATATTTGTCAAAACCCTCAGAACTTTACAACACAAAGAGTATCCCACAATGCATATAATTTTTTTTTTTTTTGGCTTCTTTCGAGACAGGGTTTTTCTGTGTAGCCCTGGCTGTCCTGGAACTCACTCTGTAGACCAGGCTGGCCTCGAACTCAGAAATCCGCCTGCCTCTGCCTCCCAAGTGCTGGGATTAAAGGCGTGTGCCACCACCACCCAGCGAATGCATACAACTTAAAAAACAATCTCTAAATCGCTGAAGAAATGCAGATGATAACAATCGCTCAACTTATTTTTTTTTTTTTTTTTTTACTTTACTATGAGGCCAAAGTGTACTCATTCAAATATTCTGGTTTTCACTTTCAGTCCAGAATTCAATTACATGAAGCAGTCAAGACTTCATTATAAAATGGGTTTCATACTATATGATTTTTGCCCAACTGTAGGTTAATGTTAAGTGTTCTAAGCACATTTAAGATAAACTAGACAAACAATAAAGTTCAGGATTTTGGGGGAATTAAACTTATTTTTAATGACACTAACTTCCACACATGATGGGTTTTTAAAAAGGTAATAAATACCTCTTGAAGTTAAAAAGATGTATCTGTATTCTAAATATATGAAGCAATATTCTTGAAGGATATGTGTCAGATGTGATACTAAAGACCTACATCTAGCACTGCCCTTTAGTTGAGAAAATGGTTTCTTAGGGGGAATAGGTTAGTAATTCTGATACTGTTAGACATGTGCACTGGGACTGAATCATTATGTACAATAAGGCAATGGTTAGAGCTGGGTTTCTTATTCTTACCCCAGTGGGATTTTACAGATAAGGGAGGTAGGAAGACAAAGTAATCTATGTGATAGTTGGTTAACATAGGAAACAGCAGTATGAACTCATGGTTAACTTAATATACAAATACTTACATGTAGAAATATCAATAAAGCAACATATAGCTGAATGTAGTGATATACACCTTTAATCCCAGAACGTGGAAGGCAAAGGCAGGCCAATCTGAGTTCTAGCCCAGCTTGGTCTACATAGTTCCAGGACTGCAGCCAGGACTATATAGAGGGACCCTTTCTCAAATAAATAAATGGATGGATGGATGGATGGATGGATGGATGGATGACTCCCCACTGAATAATCCTCTTGCAAGATGAACACAATAAAAAGTTAGAGGAAGATTGAAGATCCAACAGTGGTGCCTGCCGACATCTGCACTCCCAGTTGGACAGGAAAGGCAGCTCCAGGTACAGAGATATCCCGAGTTTAACAGCACTTGGGACACTAGGCTTCTGGCTGTGCCCAAGACCTGGGCAGCTCTGTGGTTCATCTGTGTGCCAGCCTATCATGGATCCTTTGCCCTGCAGAGTAATTAGCACTTGGAGGGATTGCCCACTGCTGTCTTCCCTCCAAGTTAGACAGGACAGGCAGCTCCAAGTACACAGAGACAACCCCAAGTTAAACATTGCTTCGGGCAAGGCACACCAGTGCTCCAATGGCACCCAAGAGGAGGGCGGCCCGTCAGTAATCTGTACCAGGGGAAACCCAGTCATCCAGAGGAGGAGAAATAGCCTTATATGCTTACAGGAGTCACCAGAGAGTAACAACAGGACCAACTAATGGCAGAGATAACCAGATGGCAAAAGGCAAATGTAGGAACGTTACTAACAGAAACCAAGGCAATATGGCAGCATCCAAACCCAATTCTCTGACAACAGCAAGTCTTGGATACCCCAACACACCAGAAAAACAAGATTTGGATTTAAAATCACTGGTCATGATGCTGTTAGAGGAACACAAGAAGGACATAAATAAATCTCTTAAAGAAATACAGGAGAAAATGGATCAAAAGTTAGAAGCCCTTACCTGGGAAACACAAAAATCATATAAAGAAATGCAGGTGAATACATGTCAACAGGTAGAAGCCAATAAAGAGGAAATGCAAAAATCACTTAAAGGAATACAGGAGAACTTGGGTCAACAGGCAGAAGTAATGAAAGAGGAAACAAACAAACAAGTGAAGGAACTGAGCGAAACCATCCAGGATCTAAAAACAGAAACAGAAAAAACTAAGAAATCACAAAGGGAGACAGCTTTGGAGATAGAAAACATTGGGAAGAAATCAGGGGTCATAGATACCAATATCAACAACAGAATACAAGAGATAGAAGAAAGAATCTCAGATGCCAAAGATACCAGAGAAACCATTGATTCAACAGTCAAAGAAAATGAAAAATGCAAAAAGCTTGTAACCCAAAACATCTAGGAAATCCAGAACACAACGAGAAGACTAAACCTAAGGATTATAGGTATAGATGAGAGTGAACATTTACAACCTAAATGGCCAGCAAATATCTTCAACAAAATTCTGGAAGAAAACTTCCCTAACCTAAAGAGAGTGATGCCAATGAACATACAAGAACCCTACAGAACTCCAAACAGACTGGACCAGAACAGAAATACCTCCCGTCACATAATAATCAAAACCCCAAATGTACTTATATTAAAGGCAGTAAGAGAAAAAGGCCAAGTAACATATAAAAGAAGACCTATCAGAATTACACCAGACTTCTCACCCAGAGACCATGGAAACTAGAAGATCCTGGGCAGATCTCATGCAGACTCTAAGAAAATATAAATGCCAACCAAGACTACTATACCCAGCAAAACTCTCTATCACCATAGATGGAGAAACCAAGATATTCCATGATAAAAACCAAATTTACATAATTTCATTCCACAAACCCAGCCCTACAAAGGATAATAGGTGGAAAACACCAATACAAGGAGAGAAACTACACCCTGGAAACAGCAAGATAGTAAACTTCTTTCATCAAACCCAAAAGAAGACAACCACTCAATTATAAAAATAACATCAAAAATGACAGGAAGCAATAATGACTATTCCTTAATATCTCTTAAGATCAATGGACTCAATTCCCCAATAAAAAGATGTAGACTAACAGACTGGATAGGAAAACAGGACCCTACATTTTGCTGCTTGCAGGAAACACACCTCAGTGTCAAAGACAAACAGTACCTCAGAATAAAAGACTGGAAAACAATTTTACAAGCAATTGGTCTTAGGAAAAAAGCTGGAGTAGCCATTCTAATATCAGATAAAACTGACTTTCAACCTAAAGTCATCAAAAGAGACAAGGAAGGACACTTCTTACTGGTTAAGGGAAAAATCCACCAAGAAGAACTCTCCATTCTGAACACCTATGCTCCAAATGCAAGGGCACTCTCATTCATAAAAGAAACTTTACTAAAGCTCAAAGCACACATTGCACCTAACACAATAATTGTGGGTGAGTTCAACACTCCACTCTCCTCAATGGACAGATCAGGAAAACAGAAACTAAACAGGGACACAGTGAAACTTATTGAAGCTTTGGACCAATTGGATTTAACAAACAAATATTTTTCATCCAAAAGCAAAAGAATATACCTTTTTCTGAGCACTTCATGGTACCTTCTCCAAAATTGACCATGTAATTGGTCACAAGACAGACCTCAACAGATATAAGAAGATCAAAATAATCCCATGCCTCTTATCACTATGGAGTAAGAGTGGTCTTCAACAGCAACAAAAACAGCAGAAAGCCCACATACACATGGAAGCTGAACAATATTCTACTCAGTGATACTTTGGTCAAGGAAGAAATAAAGAAATCAAAGACTTTCTAGAATTTAATGAAAATGAAGGCACAACATACCCAAATCTATGGGACACAATGAAAGCAGTGATAAGAGGAAAACTCATAGCCCTGAGTACCTACAAAAAGAAACTGGCCAGAGCATACACTAGCAGCCTAATGGCACACCTGAAAGCCCTAGAACAAAAAGAAGTTAATTCACCCAGGAGGAGTAGAAGACAGGAAATCAATCAGGACTGAAATCAATAAGTAGAAACAAAGAGAACAATACACAGAATCAACAAACCAGGAGCTGGTTCTTAGAGAAAATCAACAAGATAGATAAACCCTTAGCCAGACTAAGCAAAGGGCACAGAGACAGTATCCAAATTAACAAAATTAGAAATGAAAAGGGAGATCTAACAACAGAAACTGAGGAAATTCAAAAAAATTGTCAGATCCTACTAAAAAAGCCTATACTCAACACAACTGGAGAATCTGGAGGAAAAGGACAATTTCCTAGACAGATACCAAATACCAAAATTAAATCAGGATCAAATAGATCATCTAAACAGTCCCATAACCCCCCAAAGAAATAGAAGGGGTCATAGAAAATCTTTCAACCAAAAAAAGCACAGGACCAGATGGTTTTAGTGCAGAATTCTATCAGACCTTCAAAGAAGACCAAACACCAATACTCTTCAAACTGCTCCACAAAATAGAAACAGAAGGAATACTACCCAACTCAGTTCTATGAAGCCACAATTACGCGATACCAAAACCACACAAAGATCCAACAAAGAAAGAGAACTTCAGACCAATTTCCCTAATGAACATCGATGCAAAAATACTCAATAAATTCTTGCCAATGGAATCCAAGAACACATCAAAACGATCATTCACCATGATCAAGTAAGCTTCATCCCAGGGATGAAGGGATGGTTCAATATAAGGAAATCCATCAATGCCATCCACTATATAAACAAACTCAAAGAAAAAAAACCACATGGTCATTTCATTAGATGCTGAAAAAGCATTTGACAAAATTCAGCATCCTTTCATGTTAAATGTCTTGGAAAGAACGGGAATTCAAGGCCCATATCTAAACATAGTAAAAGCAATTTACAGCAGACCGATAGCCAACATCCAGGTAAACGGAGAGAAACTTGAAGCAATCCCACTAAAATCAGGGACTAGACAAGGTTGCCCCCTCTCTCCATATCTTTTCAATATAGTACTTGAAGTTCTAGCTAGAGCAATTAACAACATAAGGAGGTCAAAAGGATACAAATTGGAAAGGAAGAAGTCAAACTATCACTATTCGCAGATGATATGATAGTACTTAAGTGACCCAAAAAACTCCACCAGAGAACTCCTAAAGATGATAAACAACTTCAGCAAAGTGGCTAGCTATAAAATCAACTCAAGCAAATCAGTAGCCTTCCTATACTCAAAGGATAAGCAGGCTGAGAATGAAATTAGAGAAATGACACCTTTCACAATAGCCACAAACAATATAAAGTATCTTGGTGTGACTCTAACCAAACAAGTGAAAGATCTATATGACGAGAACTTCAGGTCTCTGAAGAAGGAAATTGAAGAATACCTCAGAAAATGGGAAAATCTTCCAGGCTCATGGACTGGCAGGACTAATATAGTAAAAATGGCCATCTTGCCAAAAGCAATCTACACATTCAATGCAATCCCCATCAAAATCCCAACTCAGTTCTTCATAGAGTTAGAAAGAGCAATTCTGAAATTCATCTGGAATAACAAAAACCCAGGATAGCTAAAACTATTCTCAACAGCAAAAGAACTTCTGGGAGAATCAGTATCTTGGACCTCAAGCAGTACTACAGAGCAATAGTGTTAAAAACTGCATGGTATTGGTACAGTGACAGGCAAGTAGATCAACGGAATAGAATTGAAGACCCAGAAATGAACCCACATACCTATGGTCACTTGATCTTCCACAAAGGAGCTAAAACCATCCAATGGGGAAAAAAACAGCCTTTTCAACAAATGGTGCAGGTTCAACTGGAGGTCAGCATGCAGAAGAATGCAAATCAATCCATTGTTAAATCCTTGTATGAAGCTCAACTCCAAGTGGATCAAGGACCTCCATATAAAACCAGACACACTGAAAGTAAAAGAAAAGAAAAGAAACTGGCGAAGATCTTTGAGGACATGGGCACAGGGGAAAAGTTCCTGAACAGAACACCAATAGCTTATGCTCCAAGATCAAGAATTGACAAATGGGACCTCATAAAATTACAAAGTTTCTGTAAGACAAAGGACACTATCAAAAGGACAAAATGGCAACAAACAAATTGGGAAAAGATCTTCACCAACCCTATGTCCAGCAGAGGGCTAATATCCAATATATACAAAGAACCCAAGAAGGTGGACTCCAGAGAGCCAAATAACCCTATTAAAAAATGGGGTACACAAAAATACTTGTTAAGTATTTTTTATTTCCAAGTCATTGTTGCTGCAGTCAGCAGCCCTTAGCGTAGACACAGGAAGGGGGCACCATGGCTGGTGTTCTTTTGAAGGATTGATAAACCCTTGAAACCCCCAAAAAATGGGGTACAGAGCTAAACAAAGAATTTTCACCTGAAGAATTTCGAATGGCTGAGAAGCACCTTTAAAATGTTCAACATCATTAATCATTAGGGAAATACAAATCAAACAACCTGATATTTCACCTCACACCAGTCAGAATGGCTAAGATCAAAAACTCAGGAGACAGCAGGTGTTGGCAAGGATGTGGAGAAAGAGGAACACTCCTCCACTGCTGGTGGGATTACAAGATGGTACAATCACTCTGGAAATCAGTTTGGCGGTTCCTCAGAAAACTGGGCATGACACTTCTGGAGGACCCTGTTATACCATTCCTGGGCATATACCCAGAGGATTCCCCGGCATGCAATAAAGACACATGCTCCACTATGTTCATAGCAGCCTTATTTATAATAGCCAGAAGCTGGAAAGAACCCAGATGCCCCTCAATGGAGGAATGGATACAAAAATGTGGTATATTTACACAATGGAATACTACTCAGCAATTAAAAACAATGAATTCATGAAACTTTTAGGCAAATGGTTGGAACTGGAAAATAGCATCCTAAGTGAGATAACCCAATCACAAAAGAATACACATGGAATGCAGTCACTGATAAGTGGATATTAATTAGCCCAGAAGCTCTGAATACTCAAGGCACAATTAACATATCAAATGATTCCCAAGAAGAAGGAAGGAGAGGGTCCTGCCCTGGAAAGGCTTGATCCATCCTTGTAGGGGAGTACCAGGACAGAGAAATGGGAGGGGGGTTATTGGGGAATGGGCAGAGGGAAGATTGCTTATGGGACTTATGGGGAGGGGGGAACCAGGAAAGGGGAAGGCATTTGGAATGTAGAAAAGAATATAGAAAATTTAAAAAAAAATAGGAAAAGGAAACTTTATCATGGAAAAATACTACCTTAGCCAGGTAATCAAGAGTAGCACTAACAGCTGTAAAACTTATTGACAGTATACATCCTTGATATACTTAGAATGAACTTGGCCTCTGTGCTTTTTCTTCCCATAACCTATGTAATCACAAGATAATAAGGAAATTCCAGCAAAGGGATATCCTGCACATTCCTGACCAATACTCTTCAAGAGTATCAAATTGTCAAAAAACAAAGCCTGAGACATTGTGATAGCCAAGAGAAACCTAACAAAATAAATAGGACAATTGGATGTAAATGTGATGCCATAGATGGAATCCAGACTCATGAAGGGGCATTAGGTCGAAGCTAAGAAAACCTGAATAAAGTGTAGATTTCAGTTAATGACTTTACAGTTCAGTTTCACTATCTGTAACAAATAGATGTTAAGAACATGGGAGATTAGCTGGGTGTGATCTAGCATGTAATCCCAGCACTTGGAAGGGTCAGCCTAAATATAATGAATTCCATACCAGCTTGGTCTGCAAAGACTGTATCTCTAAAAACAAAACAAAACAAACAAAACAAAACATGTGGGGATTGTGGGACCAAATGCAGCATATAGGGAACTTTCTATACTATGTATAAAGCTGAAGTTGTTTTTTAAAATACTTATTTAAGGAAATAGGTTAACTAGAAAAAGCCTACTTAAATAGATACAGAATCATTCTAAATGGCAATAAAGCCACAATCTTTGACATCTTAGCAAAACAGATATTGGCCATGCCCCTTGTTTTATTGTTAACTACTGCTAATTATTAATTATTATTAATAAAGAAACAACTACTTTGCTAAACTGCAAAATAATTTGCAATTATTAAGTTTGGTTCAGTGACACTGGCCTATAATCCCAGCACTTAAGATGGAGAGACAGGGGGCTAGAGAGATGGCTCAGCGGGTAAGAGCACAAACTGCTCTTCCAAAGGTCCTGAGTTCAATTCCCAGTACCCACATGGTGGGTCACAACCATCCATCAAGACAGCTACAGTCTACTCACATATAATAATAAATAAATCTAAAGAAAAATAAAAAGATTACACAAAGATGGAGAGACAGGAGAATCAGGAATTCAAGGTCATCTTTGACTACAGCCCAGCCTAGGTTATATATCTCAAAAAAAACAAAACAAAACAAAAACAAAACAGAATCTTCTTTATTAACATCTAACTTCCTAGTTTGAGCCATAATCAATATAGCATCAAAGTGATCCAAGGTTACATGACCCTAAGATATGTTGTAGTAAATTATTTAAATCCCATCTCAGGGTTTCTACCCCGCCTTTAATTATTGAGTTCCCAAATAAAAATCACACACAGCTTAATCACACACAATAAATCTTAAACAGCACAAGAGCTGGGCAGCTGCCTATCCTCTGTGCTGTGAGAATCTACTTTCCTATCAGTAACCCTGAGTTATTACTGTTTCAGCTGGGCTGCTTTTAGCTCCCATTGGGCAGCCCTCAGGGCCGTGGCTGCCCTTTCCCTCCTCCTACGTGTTCTTCCTCTTTCTCCGCTCTCCCCACTCCCCACCCCAAGCCTGGGAAACCTAAACCCCACCTATATCTCTTCTACTCAGCTGGTGGCATCTTTATTTACCAATCAGAATTAACTTGGGGGCGGGGTTACAGGGGTTACATGGACTCCAGGTCAAAAGACAAAAGCCTCAAAAATGATGAGTAAAATACTTGCAGGAATGGATCAGCATTCTTTACATGTCTTTAGGATGACATATTCAGGTGTTATCCTAAAAAAACATCTCATAATCATTCTACCTTTATCATAAGACACCACGATGAGCAGATATTCTAGTTCTTAGATGGTAGGTACATATTCTTCTGTGGCACCTTATACAGGTGCCAACATGTTGTCAAGTATCAACAGAGTAAAGTTTGCCTTGGTATTGATGAAATTCTTGCCACTAAAGATACATTCAAATATGGAACACAAGAGTGAGACATCTGCAAAAGGTGATAAAGGACTATGAATAAATTTCTATAATTAAGGGATTTTAAAAATTACATTCTTTTTTGCATCAAAGGCAAATTTTGTGCTCATTTAAACAAGTAAATGAAGTAAAAGGCAGCAGAAGATTCTTCTCAAATAATTTGGACCTAAAAACAACAAAATTATCAGCAAGTGGCTAGAGAGAGGCTCAGCAGTCAGGAGCGCTTACAACTCTTACAAAGAAATAGAGTTTGGGTCCCAGCACCTACATAGCAGTTCACTACTGCCTGGAACTCCAGAGAACCTAATGCCCTTTGCTGAGCTTTGCACTCTCCTGCATGACCATAGTGTACAAACATACATGCAGGCAACTAACCCAAAACAAACAAAATTCCACCAAGTGAAAGAGAATGTCAGTCACCAGGAGGAAGCATTGCACCACCATTAAGTCAGCATGGTAATTACTGGTTTTTTTGTTTTTTTGTTTTGTTTTGTTTTGTTTTTGAGACAGGGTTTCTCTGTGTAGCCCTGGCTGTCCTGGAACTCACTTTGTAGACCAGGCTGGCCTCGAACTCAGAAATCCGCCTGCCTCTGCCTCCCAAGTGCTGGGATTAAAGGCGTGCGCCACCACTGCCGCCCGGCTTACTGTTACTTATTTACTGTGGATTTGAGTATTTCCCTCTCTTCAAGTACCTACCCAAACTAATGCCATTCATGAACAAGCTAGAGGGCTGGGCATGGTGGTATGTTTCTATAACTCCCAGCACTTGGGAAGAAGAGGCAGGCAGACCAAGAGTTCATGGCCAGCCTAAGGAAGAAAAAAATGGCTTGAAAGGCTGAAATGGCCATCTCTACCTGCAAAGCTTCTACTTCCATAAATGTGTAGTAGGCTAAATCACTTCCAAGTCTATTCAGTCCCATGACTCCATGTGAATAGCTTATGTGCTGTTTCTCTCCATCTCAGGAGAAAAATGAAGGGTGGAAGGAAAACAAATTTTCATATTGATGAACCTTAAGACTACTGACTTCCAACACTACAATTATATGATGTTTGCTGCTCTAATCTGGTAATTGGCCAGAATAAAGTAAATGGGATAATTTTTAAATGATGTTCATTCAGCCACTTTACAGATCATTCAATTGGCTCATGTTTGGCACAATGACATATAAAAGTAACATTTGGCATGCGTGTGACTTTTGGGATCAAGAAAATGATAAAGTATTTAAGGATTATATTTCTGTCACTCTACTTGAAGAAATAATGAGTCGCTACTTGTGACAGTGTCTTGTGGGAGAGGCAGAGAGGTGGTTTGGTGACCTTCCAAAATTGTATGTAAGTCCTGGTTCTGTGGGAAGATGAGGAAAACCTTTTTTAATCAGGGACTACAAGTCCCACATGTCACCTCAGATCCCTGAAGTTCCTAAGCATTTCTCCAAAGCACCTGTATTAGTCAGGGTTTTACCGTTGTGAACAGACACCATGACCAAGACAACTCATAGACAGCATTTAATTGGGACTGGAGCATGGCAGCATCCAGGTAGGCATGGAACAGGCAAAGCTGAGAGTTCTATATCTTCATCTGAAGGCTGCTAAAAGAAGATTTGCTTACAGAAAGCTAGGAGGAGGGTCTGAAAGCCCATGCCCACACTGACACACCTACTCCAACAAGATCACACCTCCAAATAGTGCCACTCCCTGGGCCAAGCATATTTAAACCATGACAGCACCTTTACTACAGAGTTCAGTATACAATCATTTATTCTACAAAGACATCTATAGTCAAAAGCAGAGGGTTTCCATATTGGGTTCTCATGTTCACATCTGCTGAAAAAGAATGGCCCAAGTCAGTTACTGAATTTCTCCCTCCACTACCAACGACTTCCTTAGGATGCCTGCCTGTGAGCAGACACAGAGGCGCATCCCAGAGTACTTAGATGCCTTGGTTCATCAGACCCTACTGCTGACATTGCTCATTTACTTATGCTCCATTCTCTAGGAACAACTCCAGCTCTGCTAAGTATGAAGGTTACTTATATCTGTCATATTTTTTCTTTTCTTTTTATTTTTTGGAACAGAGCCTTGCTATGCAGCCCAGACTGGCCTCAAAATTTATGATCCTTCTACTTCAGTGTCCCAAGAAGTAGGTACACAAGCCTATACTACCATACCTGGCTTATAGTTTGGGATTTTGTTTTGTTTTGTTTTTTGCTAGTTTGTCCACTGACATAATAGACTATGATGGCTAATTTTATGGTAACTTGACACAAGCTGGACTCAAAAGTGACAAAGGGGCCTCAGTAGAGAAAATGCCTCTGTAATAATGGACTATTCTGTAGGGCATTTTCTGAATTACTGATTGATGTGAGAGGGCACAGTCCATTGTGGATGATGCCAACCCTAGGCTAGTGGTTCTGGGTTCTACAAGCAAGCAGGTTGAACAAACTATAAGGAGTAAGCCTGTAAGCAGAACCCCTTTATGGCCTCTACTCCAGCCCTGCCTCAGATTCCTGCCCTGTTTGAGTTCCTGTCCTGATTTCGTTTGATGATGAATGCTGATGTAAAAGCATAAGTCAAATAAACCTTGCCTTCCCAAGTTCCTTTGGATCATGGTGTTTCATGACAATATTAGTGACCCCAACTAAGACATAAACTGGTCAGCAGTTAGTTCCAAGTTTGGTAATTGTCTGATTTCCCCTGTAAAAACCAGGACTATTAATGGCAGAACATATAAAGCTACAAGGTATAGAAGCAATGATTGTAGAGGTTCAACTCTATTTCTACCTCTTGGCACATTGCCTATGTGAGGTTTTAATATGAAATGTCCCCTACAGGTACATGTGTTGCACACTTGTCCCCTGGTTGATGGTGCTACTTTGGGAGTTTGGGGAAACTTTAGGAGGAAATCTGTCAGTGGTTTTGGTCCCTGTCTCACTCTGTTTCCTGTCTGCCATAAGATGAACAGCCTCTTCCTCACACATCTATCACATCTACCATCATGGTATTCTCTCTTACTGTGACCCCAAAACAATGTAGTCAAGGACTATCAGTTGAAATTTCTGAAGCAGAGAGCTAAGATAACCTTTTGTCCCTACGCTCTGTCATGTACTTGGTCATAGAAACAAACAGTAGTTAATATAAACTCCAGAGACTCAAAGCTACCTTTATAGCCTTCAGCAGTCTTTCCTCTCTGCCAGTAGACCAGGTACTTCTGGCTGATCAAATAACTGAGAAATATGTGCGTATCATGGTCATGTGCTCATTGTCACATAATAGACAGGAGCACATGGCAACTAATGAGTTCTATGAGCTGGATAGTAGTGTTAACAAAGCCTTCTGGTTTCTGATGCTGGAAACCAACCTCAGCCACAGGGTTGCATACCCAGGTGGCTTGGGGGAAATAGCTAGCCTTCTGGGAGTGTGGATAGGCCTGAGAGTACAGGTAGGACCACCCCTGCTGCTCAGAGAAACTGGCCCACAACCCTCAGGACACAAGAAACCAGGGTCAGTCAGGGACAGGAGTCTTCTGATTTCCATCTGCACCCACAGCTGATCCTGGGTCACAAAGCTACATACACAAATACCACCACAAGGGAGCTGGTCTCCCAGGAGTGCCTATACACCTTTGTACACAGAGAGAATTGGTCTCCCAGAAGTACTGATACACAGGCTTGCAGGAAGAACAAGTCACAGCCAGAGACAGCAAGACCAGCTAACACCAGAGTTAGCCAGATGGTGAAAGGCAAATGTAATAACATTACCAACAGAAACCAAGGCGACATGGCAGCAACTGAACCCAGTTCTCCCACAACTGCAAGTCCTGGATACCCCAACACACCAGAAAAGAAAGACTTGGATTTAAAATTACATCTCATGATGCTGATAGAAGACTTCAAGAAGGACATACATGATTCCTTAAAGAAATACAGGAGAGTCCCTCGTCCAGTCCTTTCTGCTAGGGCAGACTCTTGGCTGGACACAGTTGGAAAGGCACAGGTAGACAGATTCCATCAGGGGCTACCACGTGGGGGGATCTGCTAGGCTCTCGCTACTAGGCAGGCCCAGCAGCACCTGCCGAGGCTCTGCTGCACTACCCCACACTTCCCGGAGACCTCAGGCCATGCACAAAGTCAGTGGGTGGCAGCCAGCTCATGATCCCGTTGAGCAGCAATCACGCATAACCACCAGTAGAGAAACAACAGGTAAGCCCAGCCTCACAGGAGATTCAAACACCAGCCAGTGACAACAAGGTCAACTAACACCAGAAATAACCAGATGGCAAAAGGTAAACGAAGGAATGTCACTAACAGAAATCAAGGCAACATGACAGCATCTGAACCCAGTTCGCCAACAACAGGGAGCCCTGGATACCCCAAAACATCAGAAAAACAAGACTTGGATATAAAATCACTGGTCAGGATGCTGGTAGCTGAACACATAGAAAAATCTCGTAAAGAAATAGAGGAGAAAATGGATCAAAAGTTAGAAGCCTTTACAAGGCAAATACAAAAATCACTTCAAGAAATGCAGGAGAAGATGGATCAAAAAGAAGAAGACAATAAGGAAGAAAGACAAAAATCACTTAAAGAAATACAGAAGAACGTGGGCCAACAAGTAGAAGCTATGAAAGAGGAAACACAAAAATCTATTAAAGAAATACATGAAAACACAATCAAGCAAGCAAAAGATCTGAGCATATCCATCCAGGTACTAAAAACAGAAGTAGAAACAACTAAGAAATCGCAGAGGGAGACAACATTGGAGATAGAAAACCTTGGGAAGAAATCAGGGGCCATAGATGCAAATATCAACAATAGAATACAAGAGATAGAAGACAGAATATCAGAAGCCGAAGATACCATAGGAACCATTGATTCAACAGTCAAAGAAAATACTAAATGCAAAAAGGCTGTAACCCAAAACATCCAGGAAATCCAGGACACAATGAGAAGACCAAACCTAAGGATTATAGGTATAGACGAGAATGAAGATTTACAAGTTAAAGGGCCAGCAAATATCTTCTACAAAATTATGGAAGAAAACTTCCCCAACCTAAAGAGAGAGATGCCCATGAATATACAAGAAGCATATAGAACCCCAAACAGACTGGATCAGAACAGAAATACATCCCGTCACATAATAATCAAAACTCCAAATGTACTAAACAAAGAAAGAATATTAAAGGCAGCAAGAGAAAAAGGCCAAGTAACTTATAAAGGAAGACCTATCAGAATAACACCAGACTTCTCACCTGAGACCATGAAAGCTAGAAGATCCTGGGCAGATATAATGCAAACTCTAAGAGAACACAAACTTCAGCCAAAACTACTTTACCCAGCAAAGCTCTCAATCGCCATAGATGGAGACAACAAGGTATTCCATGACAAAACCAAATTTGCACGATATCTTTCCACAAATCCAGCCCTACAAAGGATAATATGGGGAAAACACCAAGACAAGGACAGAAACTACACCCGGGAAGAAGAAAGATAGAAACCTCCTCTCATCAAACCCAAAAGAAGGTGACCTCTCGAATATAAAAAATAAATAAAATAAATAAATATAATTTCAAAAATGTCTGGAGGTAATAATTACTATTCCTTAATATCTCTTAACATCAATGGACTCAATTCCCCAATAAAAAGACATAGATTAACAGACTGGATACGGAAACAGGACCCTACATTTTGCTGCATACAGGAAACACATCTCAGTGTTAAAGACAAACACTGCCTTAGAGTAAAAGGCTGGAAGACAATTTTACAAGCAAATGGTCTCAGGAAACAAGCTGGAGTAGCCATTCTAATATCAGATAAAATTGACTTCCAACCTAAAATCATCAAAAGAGACTCAGAAGGTCACTTCTTGCTGGCCAAAGGGAAAATCCACCAAGAAGAGCTCTCAATACTGAACATCTATGCTCCAAATGCAAGGGCACCCTCATTCGTAAAAGAAACCTTACTAAAGCTTAAAGCACACATTACACCGAACACAATAATTGTGGGTGACTTCAACACTCCACTCTCCTCAATGGACCGTTCAGGAAAGCAGAAACTAAACAGGGACACAGTGAAACTAATTGAAACTCTGGACCAATTGGATTTAACAGATATATATAGAACATTTCATCCTAAAGCTAAAGAATATACCTTTTTCTCAGCTCCGCATGGTACCTTCTCCAAAATAGACCATATAATTGGTCACAAGACAGATGTCAACAAATACAAGAAGATCGAGCTAATCCCATGCCTCCTATCAGATCACCATGGAGTAAGAGTGGTCTTCAATAGCAACAAAAACAACAGAAAGCCCACATACACATGGAAACTGAACAATACTCTACTCAATGACACCTTGGTCAAGGAAGAAATAAAAAAAGAAATCAAACACTTTTTAGAATTCAATGAAAATGAAGGTACAACCTACCCAAATCTATGGGACACAATGAAAGCAGTGCTAAGAGGAAAACTCATAGCTCTAAGTGCATCAAAAAAGAAACTGGAGAGAGCATACACTAACAGCTTAAAGGCACACCTTAAAGCCCTGGAAGAAAAACAAGTTAATTCACCCAGCAGGAGTAGAAGACAAGAAATCATCAAACTCAGGGCTGAAATCAATCAAATAGAAACAAAGAAACCATACAAAGAATCAACAAGACCAGGAGTTGGTTCTTTGAGAAAATCAACAAGATAGATAAACCCCTAGCCAGACTAACCAAAGGACACAGAGACAGCATCCAAATTAACAAAATTAGAAATGAAAAGGGAGACATAACAACAGAAACTGAGGAAATTCAAAAGATCATCAGATCCTACTACAAAGGTCTATACTCAAAACAACTGGAGAATCTAGAGGAAATGGACAATTTCCTAGACAGATACCAAATACCAAAATTAAATCAGCATCAAATAGATCAGCTAAATAGTCCCATAACCCCTAAAGAAATAGAAGGGGTTATAGAAAGCCTCCCAACCAAGAAAAGTACGGGACCAGATGGTTTTAGTGCAGAATTCTACCAGACCTTCAAAGAAGACTTAACACCAATACTTTTCAAACTATTCCACAAAATAGAGACAGAAGGGATACTGCCCAATTCATTCTTTGAAGCCACAATCACGCTAATACCTAAACCACAAAAAGATCCAACAAAGAAAGAGAACTACAGGCCAATTTCTCTTATGAATATCGATGCAAAAATACTAAATAAAATTCTTGCCAACTGAATCCAAGAGCACATCAGAACGATCATTCACCGTGATCAAGTAGGCTTCATCCCAGGGATGCAGGGATGGTTCAACATACGGAAATCCATCAATGTAATCCACTACATAAACAAACTAAAAGAAAAAAACCACATGATCATCTCATTGGATGCTGAAAAAGCATTTGACAAAATTCAGCATCCTTTCATGCTAAAAGTCTTGGAAAGAGCAGGAATTCAAGGCCCATACCTAAACATAGTAAAAGCAATCTACAGCAAACCAGTAGCCAACATCAAAATAAATGGAGAGAAACTTGAAGCAATCCCACTAAAATCAGGGACTAGACAAGGCTGCCCTCTCTCTCCATATCTTTTCAATATAGTACTTGAAGTTCTAGCGAGAGCAATTAGACAACATAAGGAAGTCAAAGGGATACAAATTGGAAAGGGAGAAGTCAAACTATCATTATTTGCAGATGATATGATAGTTTACTTAAGTGACCCAAAAAACTCCACCAGAGAACTTCTACAGCTGATAAACAACTTCAGCAAAGTGGCTGGTTATAAAATTAACTCAAGCAAATCAGTAGCCTTCTTGTACTCAAAGGACAAGCAGGCTGAGAAAGAAGTTAGGGAAATAACACCCTTCACAATAGCCACAAACAACATAAAGTACCTTGGCGTAACTTTAACCAAACAAGCGAAAGATCTGTATGACAGGAACTTCAAGTCCTTGAAGAAAGAAATCGAAGAAGACCTCAGAAGATGGAAAAATATTTCTTGCTCTTGGATTGGCAGGATCAATATAGTAAAAATGGCCATCTTACCAAAAGCAATATACAGATTCAATGCGATCCCCATCAAAATCCCAACTCAATTCTTTATAGATCTAGAAAGAGCAATTCTCAAATTCATCTGGAGCAACAAAAAACCCAGGATAGCTAAAACTATTCTCAACAATAAAAGGACTTCTGGGGGAATCAATATCCCTGACCTTAAACAGTACTACAGAGCAATTGTGTTAAAAACTGCATGGTATTGGTACAGTGACAGGCAAGTGGATCAATGGAATAGGATTGAAGACCCAGAAATTAACCCACAGACTTATGGTCACTTGATCTTTGATAAAGGAGCCACAACCATCCAGTGGAAAAAAGATAGTCTTTTCAACAAATGGTGCTGGTTCAACTGGAGGTCAACATGCAGAAGAATGTGAATTGACCCACTCTTATCTCCTTGCACTAAGATCAACTCCAAGTGGATCAAGGACCTCCACATAACACTAGACACACTGAAACTATTAGGAAATAAACTTGGGAAGACCCTGGAGGACATAGGCACAGGGGGAAAGTTCCTGAACAGAACACCAATAGCTTATGCACTAAGATCAAGAATTGACAAATGGGACCTCATAAAATTACAAAGATTCTGGAAGGCAAAGGACACTGTCAGAAGGACAAAACGACAACCAACAAAGTGGGAAAAGATCTTCACCAACCCCCACATCCAACAGAGGGCTAATATCCAATATATACAAAGAACTCAAGAAGTTAGACCCCAAAGAACCAAATAACCCGATCAAAAAATGGGGCACAGAGCTAAACAAAGAATTTTCACCAGAAGAAATTCGGATGGCTGAGAAACACCTTAAGAGATGTTCAACATAGTTAGTCATCAGAGAAATGCAAATCAAAACAACCCTGAGATTCCACCTCACACCAGTCAGAATGGCTAAGATTAAAAACTCAAGAGACGACAAATGCTGGCGAGGATGTGGAGAAAGAGGAACACTCCTCCACTGTTGGTGGGATTGCAAAATGGTAAAACCGCTCTGGAAATCAGTGTGGCGGTTCCTCAGAAAATTGGGCATGTTCCTTCCAGAGGACACTGGCATACTACTACTGGGCATATACCCAGAGGATTCCCCTGCATACAATAAAGACACATGCTCCACTATGTTTATAGCAGCCTTGTTTATAATAGCCAGAAATTGGAAGGAGCCCAAATATCCCTCAAAGGAGGAATGGATACAGAAAATGTGGTATATTTATACAATGGAATACTACTCAGCAATTAAAAATAATGAATTCGGCCTGCAGCTTCCCGCCCAGCTGGCGGTGGGGAAGCCGGAGGGTCACCCAGCGTCCCAGGTGCTCAGAACCATCCGGCGGCGGCGGCAGAACCAGGTACCCGACACAGCCCAAGCTTAAGACCTTCGGGGACTCAGGCCTGGAGTGGGAGTTGGGCACAGAATAGCGGGTGCACTCTGCACTCGCGCGCGGGGCGGACCCCGAGCTCCCTGCAGGCAGCTGCCATATTGCCTGCAGCTTCCCGCCCAGCTGGCGGTGGGGAAGCCGGAGGGTCACCCAGCGTGCCAGGTGCTCAGAACCATCCGGCGGCGGCGGCAGAACCAGGTACCCGACACAGCCCGAGCTTAAGACCTTCGGGGACTCAGGCCTGGAGTGGGAATTGGGCACAGAATAGCGGGTGCACTCTGCACTCGCGCGCGGGGCGGACCCCGAGCTCCCTGCAGGCAGCTGCCATATTGCCTGCAGCTTCCCGCCCAGCTGGCGGTGGGGAAGCCGGAGGGTCACCCAGCGTCCCAGGTGCTCAGAACCATCCGGCGGCGGCGGCAGAACCAGGTACCCGACACAGCCCGAGCTTAAGACCTTCGGGGACTCAGGCCTGGAGTGGGAATTGGGCACAGAATAGCGGGTGCACTCTGCACTCGCGCGCGGGGCGGACCCCGAGCTCCCTGCAGGCAGCTGCCATATTGCCTGCAGCTTCCTGCCCAGCTGGCGGTGGGGAAGCCGGAGGGTCACCCAGCGTCCCAGGTGCTCAGAACCATCCGGCGGCGGCGGCAGAACCAGGTACCCGACACAGCCCGAGCTTAAGACCTTCGGGGACTCAGGCCTGGAGTGGGAATTGGGCACAGAATAGCGGGTGCACTCTGCACTCGCGCGCGGGGCGGACCCCGAGCTCCCTGCAGGCAGCTGCCATATTGCCTGCAGCTTCCCGTCCAGCTGGTGGTGAGGAAGCCAGAGTCAGCCAGTGTGCCAGGTACCCAGACCCAGCCGGAGGCCGAACCAGCCTCCCATCCAGCCAGTGGCAGGGAAGCTGGAAACCGGACCCAGCCAGCTTCCCAGCAGCTTGGGACCAGCAGGCGGAACCAGATAACTGAGATATCCCAACTTTAAGACCCCTGGGGAAACAGGATATCAGACAGCGAACCCTGAGCAGGAGCAGTGCAGAGCAGCCGCCCAACAGGCGGAACCAAATACCTGGGATATCCTGAGGTTAAGACCTCGGGGGACTCAGGCCACCTGTCAGCAATCTGTGAGCAAGAGCCCCGCAGGACAGTGATTCAGGTATCCCAGTCACTGGGAAATAGCCTTACAACCCCACAGGAGGGTCAAGCACCAGCTAGTATCTACAGGACCAACTAACACCAGAGTTAACCAGATGGCAAAAGGCAAACGTAAGATCGCTACTAACAAAAATCAAGGCAATATGGCGGCATCCGAACCCAGTTCCCCAACAGCAATAAATATTGGATACCCCGAAACACCAGAAAAACAAGACTCAGATCTAAAATCACTGGTCAGGATGCTGATAGAGGAACACTTAGATAAATCTCTTAAAGTAATACATGAGAAAATAGATCAAAAGCTAGAAGCCATTGCAAGACAAACACAATTAAATCCCAGATATCTCAACACACCAGAAAAACAAGACTCAGATCTAAAATCACTGGTAAAGATGCAGATTGAGGATCACTTAGATAAATTTCTTAAAGTAATAGAGGAGAAAATAGATCAAAAACTAGAAGCCCATACAAGGCAGACACAAAAATCACTTAAAGAAATCCAGGAGAATATAGAGCAAAAAGTGAATCCCAATAAGGGGGAGAAACAAAAATCACCCAAAGAAATACAAGAGAACATGGGTCAACGAGTAGAAGTCATAAAGGAGGAAACACAAAAATCCCTTAAAGAATTACAGGAAAACACAAACAAGCAACTGAAAGATCTGAGCAAAACCATACAAAATCTAAAAACAGAAGTAGAAACAACTAAGCAATCGCAAAGGGAGACAATGTTGGAAATAGAAAACCTTGGGAAGAAATCAGGAGTCATAGATGCAAATATCAACAATAGAATACAAGAGATAGAAGACAGAATCTCAGATGCTGAAGATACCATAGGAACCATGGATTCAACAATTAAAGAAAATGCAAAATGCAAAAAGCTGGTAACCCAAAACATTCAGGAAATCCAGGACACAATGAGAAGACCAAACCTAAGGATTATAGGGATAGATGAGAATGAAGATCTACAACTTAAAGGGCCAGCAAATATCTTCTACAAAATTATGGAAGAAAATTTCCCCAACCTAAAGAGAGAGATGCCCATGAATATACAAGAAGCCTTTAGAACCCCAAATAGACTGGACCAGAACAGAAATACTTCCCGTCACATAATAGTCAAAACCCCAAATGTACTAAACAAAGAAAGAATATTAAAGGCAGTAAGAGAAAAAGGACAAGTAACATATAAAGGAAGACCTATCAGAATTACACCAGACTTCTCACCTGAGACCATGAAAGCTAGAAGATCCTGGGCAGACCTTATGCAGACCCTAAGAGAACACAAACTTCAGCCAAGACTACTATACCCAGCGAAACTCTCAATTGCCATAGATGGGGAAACCAAGATATTCCACGACAAAACCAAATTTGCAAGATACTTATCTACAAACCCAGCCC
Source organism: Apodemus agrarius (assembly GCA_964023405.1). NCBI lineage: Eukaryota > Metazoa > Chordata > Mammalia > Rodentia > Muridae > Apodemus > Apodemus agrarius. The sequence continues at coordinate 289,709 of OZ030021.1, forward strand.
TACAAAGGATAATAGGGGAAAAATACCAACACAAGGGGGGAAACAACACCCCAGAAGAAACAAGATAGAAACCCCATCTCATCCAACCCAAAAGAAGAGAACCACTCAAATACAAATAATAATAACAATTCCCAAAATGTCAGGAAGTAATAATTACTATTCCTTAATATCTCTTAATATCAATGGACTCAATTCCCCAATCAAAAGACACAGACTAACAGACTGGATACGGAAACAGGACCCTACATTTTGCTGCATACAGGAAACACATCTCAGTGTCAAAGACAAACACCTCCTTAGAGTAAAAGGCTGGAAGACAGTTCTACAAGCAAATGGTCCCAGGAAACAAGCTGGAGTAGCCATTCTAATATCAGATAAAATCGACTTTCAACCTAAAGTCATCAAAAGAGACACAGAAGGTCACTTCCTGCTTGTCAAAGGGAAAATCCACCAAGAAGAATTCTCAATACTGAACATCTATGCACCAAATGCAAGGGCACCCTCATTCGTAAAAGAAACTTTACTAAAGCTTAAAGCACACATCGCACCTAACACAATGATTGTAGGTGACTTCAACACTCCACTCTCCTCAATGGACCGATCAGGAAAGCAGAAACTAAACAGGGACACAGTGAAACTAATTGAAGCTTTGGACCAATTGGATTTAACAGATATATATAGAACATTCCATCCTAAAACAAAAGAGTATACCTTTTTCTCAGCACCGCACGGTACCTTCTCAAAAATTGATCATATAATTGGTCACAAGACAGACCTCAACAAATACAAGAAGACCGAACTAATCCCATGTCTCCTATCGGATCACTATGGAGTAAAAGTGGTCTTCAATAGCAAGAAGAACTACAGAAAGCCCACATACACATGGAAACTGAACAATACTCTACTCAATGACACCCTGGTCAAGGAAGAAATAAAGAAAGAAATCAAAGACTTTTTAGACTTCAATGAAAATGAAGGTACGACCTACCCAAATCTCTGGGATACAATGAAAGCAGTGCTAAGAGGAAAACTCATAGCCCTGAGTGCCTCCAAAAAGAAACTGGAAAGAGCATACACTAGCAACTTAACAGCACACCTGAAGGCGCTGGAACAAAAAGAAGCTAACTCACCCAGGAGGAGTAGAAGAGAGGAAATCATCAAACTAAGGGCTGAAATCAATCAAGCAGAAACAAAGAGAACCATACAAAGAATCAACAAAACCAAGAGCTGGTTCTTCGAGAAAATCAACAAGATAGATAAGCCCTTAGCTAGACTAACCAAAGGGCACAGAGATAGTATCCAAATTAACAAAATTAAAAATGAAAAGGGGGATATAACAACAGAAACAGAGGAAATTCAAAAGATCATCAGATCCTACTACAAAGGCCTATACTCAAAACAACTGGAGAATCTGGAGGAAATGGACAATTTCCTAGACAGATACCAAATACCAAAATTAAATCAGCATCAAGTAGACCAGCTAAACAGTCCCATAACCCTTAAAGAAATAGAAGGGGTTATAGAAAGCCTCCCAACCAAAAAAAGTACGGGACCAGATGGTTTTAGTGCAGAATTCTACCAGACCTTCAAAGAAGACTTAACACCAATACTCTTCAAACTATTCCACAAAATAGAGACAGAAGGGACACTGCCCAACTCGTTCTTCGAAACCACAATTACGCTGATACCTAAACCACAAAAAGATCCAACAAAGAAAGAGAACTACAGGCCAATTTCTCTTATGAATATAGATGCAAAAATACTAAATAAAATCCTTGCCAACCGAATCCAAGAGCATATCAAAACGATCATTCACCATGATCAAGTAGGCTTCATTCCAGGAATGCAGGGATGGTTCAATATACGGAAATCCATCAATGTAATCCACTACATAAACAAACTAAAAGAAAAAAACCACATGGTCATCTCATTAGATGCTGAAAAAGCATTTGACAAAATTCAGCATCCTTTCATGCTAAAAGTCTTGGAAAGAGCAGGAATTCAAGGCCCATACCTAAACATAGTAAAAGCAATCTACAGCAAACCAGTAGCCAACATCAAAATAAATGGAGAGAAACTTGAAGCAATTCCACTAAAATCAGGGACAAGACAAGGCTGTCCTCTCTCTCCATATCTTTTCAATATAGTACTTGAAGTTCTAGCGAGAGCAATCAGACAACATAAGAAAGTCAAAGGGATACAAATTTGAAAGGAAGAAGTCAAAGTATCATTATTTGCAGATGATATGATAGTCTACTTAAGCGATCCAAAAAACTCCACCAGAGAACTTCTACAGCTGATAAACAACTTCAGCAACGTGGCTGGTTATAAAATTAACTCAAGCAAATCAGTAGCCTTCTTGTACTCAAAGGACAAGCAGGCTGAGAAAGAAGTTAGGGAAATAACACCCTTCACAATAGCCACAAACAACATAAAGTACCTTGGCGTAACTCTAACCAAACAAGTGAAAGATCTGTATGACAGGAACTTCAAGTCCCTGAAAAAAGAAATCGAAGAAGACCTCAGGAGATGGAAAAATATTTCCTGCTCCTGGATTGGCAGGATCAATATAGTAAAAATGGCCATCTTGCCAAAAGCAATCTACAGATTCAATGCAATTCCCATCAAAATCCCAAATCAATTCTTCATAGATCTAGAAAGAGCAATTCTCAAATTCATCTGGAGCAACAAAAAACCCAGGATAGCTAAAACTATTCTCAACAATAAAAGGACTTCTGGGGGAATCAATATCCCTGACCTCAAGCAGTACTACAGAGCAATTGTGTTAAAAACTGCATGGTATTGGTACAGCAACAGGCAGGTAGATCAATGGAATAGGATTGAAGACCCAGAAATGAACCCACAGACTTATGGTCACTTGATCTTTGATAAAGGAGCCACAACCATCGGGTGGAAAAAAGATAGCCTTTTCAACAAATGGTGCTGGTTCAACTGGAGGTCAACATGCAGAAGAATGCGAATTGACCCACTCTTATCTCCTTGTACTAAGATCAACTCCAAGTGGATCAAGGACCTCCACATAAAACCAGACACACTGAAACTATTAGAAAAGAAACTTGGGAAGACCCTGGAGGACTTGGGCACAGGGGAAAAGTTCCTGAACAGAACACCAATAGCTTATGCTCTAAGATCAAGAATCGACAAATGGGACCTCATAAAATTACAAAGTTTCTGCAAAGCAAAGGACACTGTCAGAAGGACAAAACGGCAACCAACAAAGTGGGAAAAGATCTTCACCAACCCCACATCCGACAGAGGGCTAATATCCAATATATACAAAGAACTCAAGAAGTTAGACCGCAAAGAACCAAATAACCCTATCAAAAAATGGGGCACAGAGCTAAACAAAGAATTCTCACCAGAAGAAATTCGGATGGCCGAGAAACACCTTAAAAGATGTTCAACATCATTAGTCATCAGGGAAATGCAAATCAAAACAACCCTGAGATTCCACCTCACACCAGTCAGAATGGCTAAGATTAAAAACTCAAGAGACAACAAGTGCTGGCGAGGATGTGGAGAAAGAGGAACACTCCTCCACTGTTGGTGGGATTGCAAAATGGTAAAACCGCTCTGGAAATCAGTTTGGCGGTTCCTCAGAAAATTGGGCATGTTACTTCCAGAGGACACTGGCATACCACTCCTGGGCATATACCCAGAGGATTCCCCTGCATGCAATAAGGACACATGCTCCACTATGTTTATAGCAGCCTTGTTTATAATAGCCAGAAATTGGAAGCAGCCCAAATATCCCTCAAAGGAGGAATGGATACAGAAAATGTGGTATATTTATACAATGGAATACTACACAGCAATTAAAAATAATGAATTCATGCAATTTGTAGGTAAATGGTTAGACCTGGAAAATATCATCCTGAGTGAATTAACCCAATCACAAAAGAATGCACCTGAAATGCAATCACTGATAAGTGGATATTAATGAGCCCAGAAGCCCTAAATACTCAAGACACAAATAGCAAGTCAAATGATTCCCAAGAAGAAGAAAGGAGAGGACCCTGGGCCTGTAAAGATTGCTTCCAGTTTAGTAAAGAAACCGAGGGGGGAGGGGGAATTATTGGGGAACAGATGGGGGGGAGAGGAACTATGGGAACTATGGTGGGTGGGAACTGGGAAAGGGGAAAGCCTTTGGAATGTAAACATAGAATATAGAAAATAAAATTAAAAAAAAAATAATGAATTCATGCAAGTTGTAGGTAAATGGTTAGACCTGGAAAATATCATCCTGAGTGAGCTAACCCAATCACAAAAGAATACACATGAAATGCAATCACTGATAAGTGGATATTAATGAGCCCAGAAGCCCTAAATACTCTAGGCACAATTAGCAAGTCAAATGATTCCCAAGAAGAAAGGAGAGGACCCTGGGCCTGGAAAGATTGGATCCAGTTTTGTAGAGAAACTGTGGGGGGAGGGGGAATGATTGGGGAATAGTTGGGGGGGAGAGGAACTATGGGACATAGGGAGGGGGGAACTGGGAAAGGGGAAAGCCTTTGGAATGTAAACATAGAATATAGAAAATAAAAAAAAAGAACAGGGAAGAGGGAAGGGGTGGAAGAAGGAGCAGGGGGAGGGAAAAGGGCATGTGGGACCTTTGGGGGGTGGGGAACCAGAAAAAGGGAAATGAATTGTAAATATAGAATATATCCAATAAAAAAAGAAAAAAACCAAAGAGATACACATGACCATAAAAGAAGCTTACCAAACTCTAATAATAACATAATAATCAAAACACCAAATGCATTTAAACAAAGAAAGAATATTAAGAGCAGTAAGGGAAAATAGTCAAGTAACATATAAAGGCAGGCCTATCAGAATTACACCATACTTCTCACCAGAAACTATGAAAGAAAGAAGATCCTGGGCAGATGTCATACAAACCCTAAGAGAACATAAATACCAGCCCAGGCTATTAAACCCAGCAAAACTCTCAATTATCATAGATGAAGAAAACAAGATATTCCATGACAAAACCAAATCTACACAATATCTTTCTACAAACCCAGCTCTACAAAGGATAAAGGGTGGAAAATAACAACACAAGGAGAGAAACTACACACTAGGAAAAGCATGAAGTTAATGAATGCTTCAACAAACCAGAAAAAAAGATAGCCACACAAACATAATTCCACTTCTAACAACAAAAATAAGGAGAAGTAACAATCACTTTTCCTTAATATCTCCTAACATCAATGGACTCAATTCCCCAATAAAAAGACATAGATAACAGACTGGATATATATACACGGGACCCAACATTTTGCTGTATATATGAAACTTACCTCAGTGACAAAGACAGTCACTACCTCAGAGTCAAAGGTTGGAAAACAATTTTCCAAGCAAATGGTCCCAAGAAACAAGCTGGAGTGGCCATTTTAATATCAACTAAAATCGACTTTCAACCAAAAGTTGTCAAAAAAGATAAGGAAGGATACTTCATAATAGTCAAAGGAAAAATCTACCAAGAACACTCAATTCTGAACATCTATGCTCCAAATGCAAGGGTACCCACATTCATATAAGAAACTTTACTAAAGCTCAAAGCACACATCACACCCGACACAATAATAGTGGGAGACTTCAACACCCCACTCTCAGCAATGGACAAATCATGGAAACAGAAACTAAACAGAGACACAGTGAAACTAACAGAAATTATGAACCAAATGGATCTAACAGATATTTATAGAATATTTCATCCTCAGGCAAAAGAATCTCAGCACCCCATGGTACCTTCTCCAAAATTGACCATCTAATTGGTCACAAAACAGGCCCCAACAGATACAGGAATATTGAAATAATTCAATGCACCCTATCAGATCACCATGGTTAAAGGCTGATCTTAGGTTCCAACAAACAACAGAAACACACATACACATGGAAGCTGAACAATGCTCTACTCAATGATAATTTGGTCGAGGAAGAAATAAAGAAAGTAAAGACATTTTAGAATTTAATGAAAATGAAGACACATCATACCAAAACTTATGGGACACAAAGAAAGCAGTGCTAAAAGAAAACTCATAGCTCTAAGTGCCTCCAAAAAGAAAATCAAGAGAGCTTACACTAGCAGCTTGACAGCACACCTAAAAGCTCTAGAAAAAAAGAAGCAAATACACCCAATAAGAGTAGACAGCAGGAAATAATCAAACTCAGAACTAAAATCAACCAAGTAGAAACAAAAAGAGCTATACAAAGAATCAACAAACCTGGGAGCTGTTCTTTAAGAAAATCAACAAGATATATAAACCCTTAGCAAGACTAACCAGAGGGCACAGAGGCAGTACCCAAATTAATAAAACCATAAATGAAAAGGGACACATAACAACATAAACCATGGAAATTCAAAAAATCATCAGATCCTACTAAAAAAGCCTATACTCAACAAAATTGGAAAATCTGGATGAAATAGACAATATTCTAGACACATCCTAGGTGCCAAAGTTAAAACAGGATCAGATAAACCATCTAAATAGTTAAATAAGCCCTGAGGAAATAGAAGCAGCCATTAATAGTCTCCCAAATAAAAAAAGCCCAGGATCAGATGGGTTTAGTGGAGAATTCTATCGATCTTCAAAGAAGACCTAATACCAATACTCTTCAAACTATTCCACAAAATAGAAACAGAAGGAACACTACCCAACTCATGGTATGAAGCCACAATTACACTTATACCTAAATCAAACAAAGACCAAACAATGTTTCCCTTATGAACATTGATACAAAATACTTAAATAAAAATACAAATACTCATATACAAAAATACTCAATAAAATTTTTGCCACCCAAATCCAAGAATACATCAAAACGATCATTTACCACATTCAAGTAAGCTTCATCCCAGGAATGCAGGGATGGAAATCCATCAATATAATCCAGTACATAAACAAACTCAAAGAAAAAAGCACATGATCATTTCATTAGATGCTGAAAAAGCATTTGACAAAATTCAGCATCCCTTCATGTTAAAAGTTTTGGAAAGAACAGGAATTCAAGGCCTATACCTAAACATAGTAAAAGCAATATACAGCAAACCAGTAGCCAACATCAAACTAAATAGAGAGAAACTTGAAGCAATCCCACTAAAATTGGGAACCAGACAAGGCTGCCCACTCTCTCCCTATATATTCACTATAGTACCTGAAGTTCTAGCTAGAGCAATTAGATAACAAAAGGACATCAAAGGAATATAAACTGGAAAGGAATAAGTCAAACTATCACTATTTGCAGATGATATGATCGTATACTTAAGTGACCCCAAAAATTCCACCAGAGAACTCCTAAAGATGATAAACAACTGCAACAAAGTGGCTGGATATAAAATTAACTCAAACAAATCAGTAGTCTTCCTCTACTCAAAAGATAAACAAGCTGAGAAAGAAATTATGGAAATGACTCCCTTGACAATAGTCACAAATAATGTTACATACCTTGGTGTGACTCTGACTAAGCAAGTGAAAGATCTGTATGACAAGAACTTCAAGCCTCTGAAGAAAGAAATCGAAGATCTCAGATGATGGAAAGATCTCCCATGCTCATGGATTGGCAGGATTATTATAATAAAAATGGCCATCTTGCCAAAAGCAATCTACAGATTCAATATAATCCCCATCAAAATTCCAAATCAATTCTTCATAGAGTTAGAAAGAGTAGTCTGCAAATTCATTTAGAACAACAAAAAACCAGAATAGCAAAAACTATTATTAACAACAAAGGAACTTCTGGGGCAATCACCATCCCTGACCTCAAGCTCTACTACAAAGCAATAGTGATTAAAAACTGCATGGTAGCTGGGCAGTGGTGGCGCACGCCTTTAATCCCAGCAAGCAGATTTCTGAGTTCGAGGCCAGCCTGGTCTATAGAGTGAGTTCCATGGCAGTCAGGACTACACAGAGAAACCCTATCTCAAAAAACTAAAACAAAAAAAAAAGAATTGACAAATGGGAGCTCATAAAATTACAAAGTTTTTGTAAGGCAAAGGACACTGCCAATAGGACAAAACAGCAACCAACAAATTGGAAAAGGATCTTTATCAATCCTATATCTGATAGAGGGCTAATATCCAATATACACAAAGAACTCAAGAAGTTAGACTCCAGAGAACCAAATAACCCTATTAAAAATGGAGTACAGAGCTAAACAAAGAATTCTCAACTGAGGAATACAGAATGACTGAGAAGCACCTAAAGAAATGTTCAACATCCTCAGTATCAGGGAAATGCAAATCAAAACATCCCTGAGATTCCACCTTACACTAGTCAGAATGGCTAAGATCCAAAACTCAGGTGACAGCAGGTGCTGGCTAGGGTGTGGAGAAAGAGAAACACTCCTCCACTGCTGGTGGGATTACAAGCTGGTACAACCACTCTGTAAATCAGTTTGGTAATCCCTCAGAAAATTGGGCATTGTACTACCAGAGGACCCAGATATACCACTCCTGGACATATATACCCAGAAGATTTTCTAACATGTACTAAAGATACATGCTCCACTGTGTTCATAGCAGCCTTATTTATAATAGCCAGAAGCTGGAAAGAACCCAGATGTCCCTCAACAGAGGAATGGATACAGAAAATGTGGTATATTTACACAATGAAGTACTACTCAGCTATTAAAAACAACAAATTTGACGGGCGGTGGTGGCACACGCCTTTGATCCCAGCACTTGGGAGGCAGAGGCAGGCAGATTTCTGAGTTCAAGGCCAGCCTGGTCTACAGAGTGAGTTCCAGGACAGCCAGGGCTACACAGAGAAACCCTGTCTCGAAAAACCAAAAAAGAAAAAAAAAAAGGTTTAAAAAACAATAAATTCATGAAATTCTTAGGCAAATGGATGGAGCTAGAAAATATCATCCTGAGTGAGGTAACCCAATCACAAAGGAACACATATGTTATGCACTCACTGATAAATGGATAGTAGCCCAAAATACAATTCAAAGACCAAACAAAGCTCAACAGAGGATGGCCTTATTGTTCATCAAAGGGAGGAGAGGCTCTTGGTCCTGAGAAGGCTGGATGCTCCAGTATAGAATGCCAGGACAGGGTAGATGGAGTGGGTGGGTTGGTGAGTAGTGGGAGGGGGCATGGGATAGGGTGTTTTTGGAGGGGAAACCAGAAAAGGAGATAACATTTGAATGTAAATAAAGAAAATATCTAATTTAAAAAAAGAAAAGAAATATCATTATCTTAAATGTTCAGTATTCCCTGTCCACATCCACAGAATGAAATGTCCTACAGATCTCACAGTTGATATGTCCTCTGTAAGGGTGTTCTCTAGTGTATAATGTAAGACTCAAATATGCCAGCAACTGAGATCTCTTCCCTATCCCCATAGACTATCTATCTATCTCCCATAGACTCCCTACACATAGGTCTTCCCATCTGGTGTCTTGAGACTGACCAAATAGTTAATGCCATTCACCCTTGGCTTAAAGTCTGTGCCACCTGGACTCAGTCTGTCTTTATAAAGTGAGCTGCTTACATATCTGCTCCTTCGCAGAATTATCCCTCAATACTTTCCTAAAAGCAACCCTGACCAGTGCCAATGATGGCAGTCCATTTTTTTAATTGGATATATTTTATTTACATTTCAATGTTATCCCCTTTCCCAGTTCCCCCCTTCCTGGATAACCACTATCCCATCCTCCCTCTCCCTACTTCTATGAGGCTGTTCCTCCACCAAAACCCCTCCTACCTCACCAGCCTTGGTTCCCCTACAGTGGGGTATCTATCGAGCATTCATAGGACCAAGGACCTCTCCCCCCATTGATGCCTGACAAGGTAATCTTCTGCTACATATGCACCTGGAGCCATGTGTACCCCTTGGTTGATGGCTTCGTCCCTGGGAGCTCTGGGGAGTTTGGTTGGTTGATAATGTTCTTCCTATGAGGTTGTAAACCCTTCAGCTCCTTTAGTCCCTTCTCTAACTCCTCCATTGGGGACCCTGCGCTCAGTCCAATGCTTGGCTATAAGCATCTGCCTCAGTATTTGTAAGGCTCTGGCATCAATAAGACCCTATGATCTTTCTCTTTCGTGCTGATAATTGTAGGTGACAGGTTAATCCTCCTATCATGATAGATGTCTGGTATGAGTTATACCCTTTGGTACTTGAGTCTGGGTTTTCCCTAGCTACCTATCTTGAGAGTAACTCTAATCAAGGATACCTAAAAATTGCTTAAATTGCTATAAATTGTTTAAGCCCATTAGATGGCCTCACTCCTCTAGTGACCAGCCAAAACATGACACCAGAACAGAGCAGAGTGGCTTACAGTGCCCATCTTCTTCTGCCTGAATTTGGGGGACACTCTTTGGGCTGGAACTATTACCTCCTACTTCTATAGTGCTGCCATAAAAACTTTTTTAAACTACATTTTAGTTTAGACCCATCCTGACCCATAAATTGTATTTCTCTCCACTGAGAGACTGGTGGGTTTTTTTTTTTTTTGAGATTGGTATTCTTAGGAGAATAGAAAGGCCAAGAAATCAGCAAGAGGTCTGTCCCATGTTGATTTTTCTAAGAATTTAGAAGTTACAAATGCTTCAAAGTACTGAGTGACTAACTTCTCCAAAATTAATTTTCTAAAGTTTTTCATGGTATACATTTGTTTCCTGAAAACCTGCTTAAAGGGTAATTTTTCAGAAGTAAATATTATTTTTAAAGATAAAGTACTATTATCAAATATTACCAATATAGGCACTTGAATCTAAACACAGCAGCTTAAAACATATCCAGGGTTTGAGAGTTTACAGATAAAGAAAAGGTGTGGAGGTGTGTAAAATACAAATGCTTCTTTTTCTGGAGATGTGGACCTGCTTATTGGATGGAAATGGTCAACCCAGGACAGACGAAAACTCCAGGTAAAAAATGTGTCCATGATTTGTTTGAGTTGTGTTATTAAAATCTCTCAAGCCAAGACCACATACTGGCAGTACCTAGGAAAGAAATGGGCATCAGCCAGATCTCCCTCCAGGGACACTGGAGCATCCACAGTGGACAGACTCATGCCAGGCTGTATTACCCAAGCACTTCTCTGAAAAGCTCCATCCTGCCTTGGAGCTCAGGTCCCCTCAGTGCAATGCAGACATGCTACACCAGATACTGTGCATATCAAAAGATGTATCTTGGTGAAATATATAATGGTGGGTGGAGATAGGTGATAAGACACTGTAAGAATCACTCCATCTCCTTGCCACTGAGTGGGGCTGAACACTGGACATTCCAGAGAAAATGTTGATTCAAAGTAAGGTATTTTGTTTTTCAGAAAATAGATGTTGCAATTAATCTGGAATTTTGAAACATTTCCCAAGATCACCAATAAACCTCACTTTTAAAGAAATAGCTTACATGCCTGGTGTCTTATGAAGTCCCTTTGATTAATAAGTCACTGTGATGGTTTGTATATGCTCAGCCCAGGGAATGGCATTATTAGAAGTTATGGCCTTGTTGGAGTAGGTGTGGCCTTGTTGGAGTAGGTGTGTCACTATGGGTGCGGGTTTTAAGACTCTCATCCTAGCTGCCTAGAAAACAGTATTCTGCTAGCAGCCTTCAGGTGAAGATATAGAATTCTCAGCTCTGCCTGCACCATGCCTGCCTGGAAACTGCCATGCTCCCACCTTGATGATAATGGACTGATCCTCTGAACCTGTAAGCCAGCCCCAATTAAATGTTGTCCTTAAAAGAGTTGCCTTGGGCTGGGCGGTGGTGGCGCATGCCTGTAATCCCAGCACTCTGGGAGGCAGAAGCAGGCGGATTTCTGAGTTCGAGGCCAGCCTGGTCTACAGAGTGAGTTCCAGGACAGCCAGGGCTATGCAGAGAAACCCTGTCTCGAAAAACCCAAATCCAAAAAAACAAACAAACAAAAAGAGTTGCCTTGGTCATGGCATCCACAGTAATAAAACCCTAAGACCTTATTTATGGACTGTTGGAGGGATCAAATTTTGTTGTACAAACTGTCAAATGATAATTTGGGAAGGCAACAGAATGTTTATAAAGGTGCAGAATTACACCACTGTAGAAACGCACACAAGACACTCCAGATACTAAAAAGGGGTTGGCCTTGTTGTAGATGTCATCCATGCTGGAGCTGAGAAGGGTACTACCTGGGAGCCTAAACAGTGAAGAAATGATAATGGGTAGACTGTAAAGCACTGGTCAAGATGAGATACTAAAGTGAGACCAACAGGCTCTGATTGGGGCCTGGCTCTGTGAGCAGAGGATTCCTTTTCTAGCTTGTTTCTGTACTTATCATCCTGAAATTTAACTACAAAGCATGTTTTTTAAAAACCTTTACATGTATGAGTGTTTTTGCCTGTATGTATAAATGTGCACTGTGGCATTCCTGATGCCTATCAAGGTCAGAAGAGGGCTCTACATCCCCTAGAACTGAAATTACAGGCAGCTGTGAGTCACTATGTGGTTATGGGAACCAAAACCAGGTACTCTGCAAAAGAACCATGTGCTCTTAACTGCTGAGCTATCACCCCAACCCCTATAATGGATATTTGATTGAAAGTATCTATCCTTTCCAGGGGTTTTGTTTCATGAGGATAGTTACATTCTGATTAATATAAAAGTAGTTGCTATAGCAACCAGAACCTCAAGGACATACATAATGCTTCAAACACTACCTATTAGCCATAAGCCCACACTTGATGTGAAGAATTTTCTTCTGCTTATTTAACAGATATCTCTATATGGTGATTTGAGATCCCAGGCTCTATTCATTCTGTGACTATATTATTTCCAAGGACCTTGACTTTTCTGTTTCAAGATATCGGAATGGAATTGAGAATGGAAAAGACCATCCCCACCTGAGACTCCACTGGCCACACTAGCCCAGGAATCAGCTAGGAAATCTTCACTCTCCATTCTGTCCTCCAATTCCAGTCCCCTAATCTTATCCCCAGCCCTGTAGCAGCCCACCTTCTTCTGGGGCTTCCCCTTACTTTCTACCCCATTCCCTGAGAACTCAGTAGATCTTCTCCTTCAAACTTCTTCCCTTGCCCCATCCCTTTTTCTCAGTTGCCAAGACCCATAGGTACGCCACCTGGAACCCTTCACTCCATTTCCTATCCTCTGTATCCCTTTTCCCATATTATCTTCAGTCCTAAAGCAGACGACTGGCAAGGGCTGCCTCTACTGCCTAGGGGATCAGTAAATACTCTTGTTAGATCCAGTTTCCCCTCCTCTATTCTGAAAATCAAGTAGGTAATATTTATTCTCCTTCCTGTCCTCCAATTCTACTCCCCCCATTTCATCCCCAGCTCTGTAGCAGACCATTTGCAGGAGCCTGTCCTCCTTCTCTGACTCTATACCCTGGAGACTCTGATAGCCCTCATGATAGAGCCAGTTTTCTTCCTTCCTATGAACCCTTTTAGCCTGCCCCAACCCCACCACTTGTAATCCATCCCCATTCCTTTGTGTCAGCCTCTAATACCTAGAAATGTGTTCTATCTGGGAATACTGTTAGCCATACATGGAAAGGATTCAGAAGCACCCCCTACCAGACAAGTCACAATTCCCATAGAGGGCACCAAAATCCAAGGAACATAATATGCACTCAACAAAGACCAGATATCAACACCCAGAATCACAATCACCTCGAACCCAGATGCCTAGACTCCAGCACAAAGACACAATTAATAACAAGTAAGACAAAATACCTCCATAAGAACCCAGCAATACTATTCCAGTAGGCCTTCAGAAATACAAAATAGCTAAAGCACAAGACAAGGACTTCAAAATGGCTGTTATGAATATGTTCAAGGACCTTAAAAAGGAAATAAATAAATCCATTAGTGAAATCCATGAAAATACAAACAGTGGAATGAAAGAAATGAAAACATTTCAAGACAAGAAGTAAAAGTAGAGGATCCAGTGACCAAAGCAGCCTGCTCAGCCAGGTACACAGAGGACACCAGAGTGAAGGATTACTCAGAACACAGCCTGCCTGGGTTCCTTCCACAGGAGGGAGCTGGGCAGCTCTACAGCTGCCTGGGCACATATCCTGTGGGGGGAACATCTGACTTGCAGGGAGTCCCACAGTTAAAGGGAGCCCAGTGGTCTGAGGTCCCCACCATCTTGGCTACTGTGGCCAAGCATCCAGTTCAGCCGGGTGTGCAGGGAACGCTGGAGTAGGGGATCTCTTGGGATGCAGCCTGCCTGGGTTCCTTCTGGACGCACGTGTGCACGGGAGCTGGGCAGCTCTACAGCTGTCTAGGCACATATCCTGCAGGGAAGCGTCTGACCTGCAGGGAGCCCCTGTTTAGATGGAGGCCTGGTCTGAGGTCGCCATCATCTTGGATCCAATGACAAAACAGCCAGCTCAGCCAGGTACACAGAGGACACCAGAGTGAAGGATTGCTCAGGATACAGCCTGCCTGGGTTCTGAGGGAGTTGGGCAGCTCCACAGCTGCCTAGGCACATAACCTGCAGGGGAACATCTGACCTGCAAGGAGTCCCACGGTTAGACGGAGCCCTGATCCGAGGTCCTCACCATCTTGGCTCCTGCGGCAAGCAACCAGCTCAGCCAGAGACCTGTGTCATATCTGACACGGGGAAGATCCCACTTCCTGATACTCTCTAGAGAACAGGCAGGAGCAGGTTAATCACCACTGCCCCTTTCCATTGGATGTGGTAGACCTGTGCCACATATGACACGGGGAAGATCCTACTTCCTGATACTCTGTTGAGAACGGACAGGAGCAGGTTATTCAGTAAAAGCAGGGCATTTGAGAACCAGCATCAGCAGAGCATTTGAAATCCAGCAGCCAGCTCTGTCCTGGGCCACATGACCTACAGAGTGATCAGTGCTTGGAGGGGATCCTCACAGCATCCACCATCTTCACTACTGGGTGGACCAGACAGGCAACACCAGGTACACAGAGACAACCTGAGTATAGCATTGCTTGGGATGAGGCACACTAGAGCTCCAACAGCACCCAAGAGTAGGGCAGCATATCAGCAATCTGTACCAGGGGAAACCCAGTCATCTAGGGGTGTGGATGTAGCCTTACAGGCCCACAGGAGATCCAAGCACCATCCAGTGACAGCAGGACCAACTAACACCAGAGATAACAAGATGGCAAAAGGCAAATGCAGGAATGTTACTAACAGAAATCAAGGCAATATGGCATCATCTGAACCCAACTCACCAACAAAGCAAGTCCTGGATATACCAACACACCAGAAAAACAAGATTTGGATATAAAATCACTGGTCATGATGCTGTTAGAGGAACAAAAAAAAAAAGGACATAAATAAATCTCTTAAAGAAATACAGGGTATATAGTAACATGACTAAGTTAGAAGCCCTCACAATGGAATCACAAAAATCACTTAAAGAAATGCAAGAGAATTTAAGTCAACAGGCAGAAGTCATGAGAGAGGTAACACAAAAATCTATTTAAAAAAAAAAACAGGAAAACACAAACAAGTGAAGGAACTGAGCAAAACCATCCAGGATCTAAAAACAGAACTAGAAACAACTAAGAAATCACAAAAGGAGACAACTTTGGAGATAGAAAACCTTGGGAAGAAATCAGGGGCCATAGATGGCAATATCAACAACAGAATACAAGAGATAGAAGAAAGAATCTCAGATGCCAAAGATACCATAGGAACCATTGACGCAATAGTCAAAGAAAATGAAAAATGCAAAAAGCTTGCAACCCAAAACATCCAGGAAATCCAGAACACAATGAGAAGACCAAACCTAAGGATTATAGGTATAGATGAGAGTGAAGATCTACAACTTAAAGGGCCAGCAAATATCTTCAACAAAATTATGGAAGAAAACTTCCCTAACCTAAAGAGAGAGTTGCCCATGAATATAAAACAAGCCTACAGAACTCCAAACAGACTGGACCAGAACAGAAATACCTCCTGTCACATAATAATCAAAACCCCAAATGTACTAAACAAAGAAAGAATATTAAAAGCAGTAAGAGAAAAACGCCAAGTAACATATAAAGGAAGAACTATCAGAATTACACCAGATTTCGCACCAGAGACCATGAAAGCTAAAACATACTGGGCAGATCTCATACAGATTCTAAGAGAACACAAATGGCAGCCAAGACTACAATACCCAGCAAAACTCTCAATCACCATAGGTGGAGAAACCAAAATATTCCATGACAAAACCAAATTTACACTATATCCTTCCACAAACCCAGCCCTATAAAGGATAATAGGTGGAAAACACCAATACAAGGAGGGAAACTACACCCTGGAGACAGCAAGATAGTAAACTTCTTTCACCAAACCCAAAAGAAGACAAACACTCAAATATAAAAATAACATCGGCCGGGCGGTGGTGGCGCACGCCTTTAATCCCAGCACTTGGGAGGCAGAGGCAGGTGGATTTCTGAGTTCGAGGCCAGCCTGGTCTACAGAGTGAGTTCCAGGACAGCCGGAGCTATACAGAGAAACCCTGTCTCGAAAAATCAAAAAAAAAATAACATCAAAAATGACAGGAAGCAATAATGACTATTCCTTAATATCTCTTAAGATCAATGAACTCAATTTCCCAATAAAAAGATGTAGACTAACAGACTGGATAGGAAAACAGGACCCTTCATTTTGCTGCTTGCAGGAAACACACCTCAGTGTCAAAGACAAACAGTACCTCAGAATAAAAGACTGGAAAACAATTTTACAAGCAAATGGTCTTAGGAAAAAAGCTGGAGTAGCCATTCTAATATCAGATAAAACTGACTTTCAACCTAAAGTCATCAAAAGAGACAAGGAAGGACACTTCTTACTGGTTAAGGGAAAAATCCACCAAGAAAAACTCTCCATTCTGAACATCTATGCTCCAAATGCAAGGGCACCCTCATTCATAAAAGAAACTTTACTAAAGCTCAAAGCTCACATTGCACCTAACACAATAATTGTGGATAAGTTCAAAACTCCACTCTCCTCAATGGACAGATCAGGAAAACAGAAACTAAACAGGGACACAGTGAAACTAATTGAAGCATTGGATCAATTGGATTTAACATACACACACACACACACACACACATATATGTATATATGTATATATATACATATATGTGTGTGTATATATATATATATATATATATACCATTTCATTCTTCATCCTAAAGCAAAAGAATATACATTTTTCTCAGCACCTCATGGTACCTTCTCCAAAATTGACCATATAATTGGTCACAAGACAGATTTATCAATTTTTAGAGTGGCTACTCCGGCTTGTTTCCTGCAACCATTTGCTTATAAAATTGTCTTCCAGCCTTTTACTCTAAGGTAGTGTTTGTCTTTGACCCTGAGGTGTGTTTCCTGTGTGCAGCAAAACGTGGGGTTCTGTTTCCATATCCAGTCTGTTAGTCTGTGTCTTTTTATTGGGGAGTTGAGTCCATTGATGCTGAGAGATATTAAGGAATAGTGGTTATTTCTTCCTGTCATTTTTTTGTTATTTTTGTTTTTGAGTGGTTATCTTCTTTTGAGTTTGATGGGAGAAGGTTACTCTCTTGCTTTTTCTAGGGTGTAGTTTCCCTCCTTATATTAGAGTTTTCCTCCTATTTTCCTTTGTAGGGCTGGGTTTGTGGAAAGATATTATGTAAATTTGGTTTTGTCATGGAATGTTTTGGTTTCTCTATCTATGCTGATTGAGAGTTTTGCTGGGTATAGTAGTCTTGGCTGATATTTGTGTTCTCTTAGAGTCTGTATAAGATCAGCCCAGGATCTTCTAGCTTTCATGGTCTCTGGTGAGAAGTCTGGTGTAATTCTGATAGGTCTTCCTTTATATGTTACTTGGCATTTTTCTCTTACTGCCTTTAATATTCTTTCTTTGTTTAGTAC
The DNA here is from genome assembly GCA_964023405.1 of Apodemus agrarius. Taxonomy (NCBI): domain Eukaryota; kingdom Metazoa; phylum Chordata; class Mammalia; order Rodentia; family Muridae; genus Apodemus; species Apodemus agrarius. The sequence continues at coordinate 307,573 of OZ030021.1, forward strand.
GTTTGGGGTTTTGATTATTATGTGACAGGAGGTATTTCTGTTCTGGTCCAGTCTATTTGGAGTTCTGTAGGCTTCTTGTATATTCATGGGCATCTCTCTCTTTAGGTTAGGGAATTTTTCTTCCATAATTTTGTTGAAGATATTTGCTGGCCCTTTAAGTTGTAGATCTTCACTCTCATCTATACCTATAATCCTTAGGTTTGGTCTTCTCATTGTGTCCTGGATTTCCAGGATGTTTTGGGTTACAAGCCTTTTACATTTTGCATTTTCTTTTACTGTGGAGTCAATGGTTTCTATGGTATCTTCAGCATCTGAGATTCTTACTTCTATCTCTTTTATTCTGCTGTTGATATTGCATCTATGACCCCTGATTTATTCCCAAGGTTTTCTATCTCCAAAGTTGTCTCCCTTTGTGATTTCTTAGTTGTTTCTATCTCTGTATTTAGATCCTGGATGGTTTTGCTCAGTTCCTTCACTTGTTTGTTTGTGTTTTCCTGCAATTCTTTAAGAGATTTTTGTGTTTCCTCTTTCATGACTTCTGCCAGTTGACTCAATTTCTCCTGCATTTCTTTAAGTGATTTTTTTTTCTGTTTCCTCTTTATTGGCTTCTGTCTGTTGACCCATATTCTCCTAGAATTCGTTAAGTGATTTTTGTGTTTCCATTGTAATGGTTTATAACCTATTCATATTCCCCTTCATTTCTTTAAGAGATTTGTTTATGTCTTTTTTTGTGTTCCTCTAGCAGCATCATGATTTAAATCCAAATCTTGTTTTTCTGGTGTGTTGGGGTATCCAGGACTTGCTGTGGTTGGAGAATTGGGTTCAGATACTGCCATATTGCCTTGGTTTCTGTTAGTAACGTTTCTACATTTGCCTTTTGCCATCTGTTTATCTCTGGAGTTAGTTGGTCTTGTTGTTACTGGTTGGTGTTTGAAGCTCCTGTGAGCCTGGCGTTTGGCGCTGCTGTCACAGAGGGTGTCTGCACTCCCGATGTGGAAACTGGAAGGTTTCTGCCACTGAGCTCCTAATTATCTCCTCTGGGCCAGACTCAAGTCTCTTCCTGGCTTGCTGCTGGGCATGTAACTGGCCTCCTGCTGTCTCCTCCTGGTTTTCCTAGATGTCAGCTCTTAAGAATCAGTTCTTTATTTCCACTGATCTGGTCTTGTCTGTTGGTTCTCTATGGTGACCTGGGCTCATCTGTTGGTTCTCTATGGTGACCTGGTTAGGCTACCAGCTCCAAGATGGTGGCAGATCTCGGGCTCTGTCTAACCAGTGGGATTCCCTGCAGGACTGGAGCTTCCCTGGCTGAACTGCTGGAGCCTAGACAGTGGCACTCTCAGTCCACAGGGCTCTGTCTGGTTGAGCTATCTGATCCTGTTTTAACGTTGGCACCTGGTATGTATCTAGAAAGTTGTCCATTTCATCCAGGTTTTCAAAGCTTGTTGAGTATAAGCTCTTGTAGTAGGATCTGATGATTTTTTTGAATTTCCACAGTTTCTGTTGTTATGTCTCCCTTTTCATTTCTGATTTTATTAATTTGGATACTGTCTCTGTGCCCTCTGGTAGTCTGGCTAAGGGTTTATCTATCTTGTTGATTTTTTTTTCAAAGAACAAGCTCCTTGTTTTGTTGATTCTTTGTATAGCTCTTTTTGTTTCTGTTTGGTTGATTATTTCCTGCCATCTACTCCTCTTGGGAGTATTTGATTCTTTTTGTTCTAGAGCTTTCAAGTGCACTGTCAAGCTGTTAGTGTAAGCTCTCTCCATTCTCTTTTTGGAGGCACTCAGAGCTATGAGTTTTCCTCTTAGCACTGCTTTCATTGTGTCCCATAAATTCTGGTATGATGTGTCTTCATTTTCATTAAATTCCAAAAAGTCTTTAATTTCTTTATTTATTTCTTCCTTGACCAAGCTATCATTGAGGAGAGCATTGTTCAAGGTCCATGTGTATGTGTGTTTTCCATTGCTTTTGTTTGAGCTTAAGACCAACCTTAGGCCATGGTGATCTGCTAAGATACATGGAATAATTTCAATATTTCTGTATCTGTTGAGGCCCATTTTGTGACCAATTATATGGTCAATTTTTGAGAAGGTACCATGAGGTGCTGAGAAAAAGGTATATTCCTTTGCTTTTGGGTGGAATGTTCTATAAATATCTGTTAGATCCATTTGGTCCATAACTTCAGTTAGTTTCACTGTATCTCTGTTTAGCTTCTGATTCCATGATTTGTCCATTGCTGAGAGTGGGGTGTTGAAGTCTCCCACTATTATTGTGTGTGGTGCAATGTGTGCTTTGAGCTTTATTAAAGTTTCTTTAATCAATGTGGGTGCCCTTGCATTCAGAGCATAGATGTTCAGAATTGAGAGTTCATCTTGGTAGACTTTTCCTTTGACCAGTATGAAATGTCCCTCCTTATCTTTTTTGACAACTTTTGGTTGAAGTCAATTTTATCTGATATAAGAATGGCCACTCCAGCTTGTTTCTTGGGACCATTTGCTTGGAAAATTGTTTTCCAACCTTTAACTCTTAGTGACTGTCTTTGTCACTGAGGTGGGTTTCTTGTATGCAGCAAAACGTTGGGTCCTGTTTACATATCCAGTCTGTTAGTCTATGTCTTTTTATAGAGGAATTGAGACCATTGATATTAAGAGATATTAAGAAAAAGTGATTGCTGCTTACTGTTATCTTCCTAGTTAAATGTGAAATTCTGGTTGTATATCTATCTTCTATTGGGTTTGTTGAAAGATTACCTTATTGATTTTTCTAAGGTGTGATTTGCTGCCTTGTGTTGGTATTTTCTACTCATTATCCTTTGCAGAGCTGAATTTGTGGAAAGATATTGTGTAAATTTGCTTTTGTCATGGAATGTCTTGTTTTCTCCATCTATGGTAATTGAAAGTTTTGCTGGGTATAGTAGTCTGGGCTGACATTTATGTTCTCTTAGGGTATGTATGACATCTGCCCAGGCTCTTCTGGCTTTCATAGTCTCTGGTGAGAAGTCTGGTGTAATTCTGATAAGTCTGCCTTTATATGTTACTTGACCTTTTTCTCTCACTGCTTTTAATATTCTTTCTTTGTTTAGTGCATATGGTGTTTTAATTATTATGCGATGGGAGGTATTTCTGTTCTGATTCAATCTGTTTGGAGTTCTGTAGGCTTCTTGTATGTTCGTGGGCATATCTTTCTTTAGGTTAGGGAAGTTTTCGTCTATAATTTTGTTGAATATATTTACTGGGCCTTTAAGATGTAAATCCTCGCTTTCTTCTATACCTATGATCCTTAGGTTTGGTCTTCTCATTGTGTCCTGGATTTCCTGGATGTTTTGGGTTACAGGCTTTTTGCATTTTGCATTTTCTTTGACTGTTGAGTCAATGTTTTCTATGAAATCTTCAGCATCTGAGATTCTTTCTTCTATCTCTTGTATTCCATTGTTGATGCTTGCATCTATGACTCCTGAATTCTTTCCAAGGTTTTCTATCTTCAGAGATGTCTCACTTTGCAATTTCTTTATTGATTCTATTTCCAATTTTAGATCCTGGATAATTTTGTTCAGTTCCTTCATTTGTTTGTTTTTTCCTGAAATTCTTTAAGGAATTTTTGTGTTTCCTCTTTAAGGGCTTCTACCTGTTGACCCATGTTCTCCTGTGTTTCTTTTAGGGATTTTTGTGATTCCTCTTTAACGGCTTCTGCATGTTGACCCATGTTCTCCCATAATTCCCTATGGAATTTTTGTATTGCCTCTTTTTTTTTTTTTTTTTTTTTGTTTTTTTGAGACAGGGTTTCTCTATGTATCCCTGGCTGTCCTGGAACTCACTCTGTAGACCAGTCTGGCCTCAAACTCAGAAATCCGCCTGCTTCTGCCTCCCAAGTGCTGGGATTACAGGCGTGCGCCGCCACCACCACCCAGCTTTGTATTGCCTCTTTAAAGGCTTCTACCTGTTGACCCATGTTCTCCTATATTTCTTTAAGAGATTTTTGTGTTTCTTCTTTAAGGGCTTCTATCTTTTGATCCATATTCTCTTGTATTTCTTTAAGGGATTTTTGTGCTTCTAGCTGTTGACCCATGTTCTTCTGTATTTCTTTAAGGGAATTATTTATGTCCTTCTTGAAGTCCTCCATCAACAATATGAGATATGATTTTAAATCTAGCTCTTGCTTTTCTGATGTGATAGAGTATGCAGGATTTGCTGTTATGGGAGAACTCGGTTCTGATAGTGCCATGTTGCCTTGGTTACTGTTGGTAATGATCTTGTGTTTGCCTTTGGCCATCTTGTTATCTCCAGTGTTAGCTAGTCTTGCTGTCTCTATCTTCTCTGTCCTGCAAGCCTGTGTTTCTGTATACCTGGGATTCCCTTTCTCCCCAATGCCCTGCATACAGCTGGTTCTCCAGGAAGTATCAAGTGATGGGGCCTCTTCTGTGGCAGACTTGGCAAGGGTCAAATGCCCTGCAGGTTGCTATTTCTCAAATGCTCTGCTGATGCTGGTTCTCGAATGCCCCACTTCTACCCGTTTGAATGCACCTACTGGTGCCAGTTCTTGAATGAGCTGCTCCTGCCAGTTCTCAAATGCCTTGCTCCTGCCATTCTCTAGGGAGTATCAGGATGTAGGCTCTTACCTGTGTCAGAAGGGGCACAGGCCTATCACATCCGACGGAACGGGGTGGTGGCAGCGGAGGAAGGAGGGGTAGAAGGGAAAGAAGAGGAGTGGTGATTTGGAGGTTGCTGGGTAGTGTGCGGTTCTGTGCTTCTAGGGGATGATTCTTACCGAATAACCTGCTCCTGCCAGTTCTCCAGAAAGTATCAGGAAGTAGGATCTTCCCCATGTCAGATATGGCATAGGTCTACAACATCCAATGGATCAGGGTAGTGACAATTAAGCTGCTCCTGCCAGTTCTCTAGAGAGTATCAGGAAGTAGGATCTTCCCCATGTCAGATATGGTACAGGTCTCTGAAAGCAGGACTCCTTCTAAGCGCAGGACTCCCTGCAAGTCAAATGCTCCCTTGCAGGATACATGCCCAGACAGCTGTAGAGCTGCCCAGCTCCTACGTGCAGAAGGAACCCAGATGGACTGTGTCCCGTGCCATCTTTCACTCTGTTGTTCCCTGCGTACCTGGTTGAGCTGGCTGCTTGGTCACAGGAGCCAAGAATGTGGTGACCTCAGACCACAGGGCTCCCCTCTCCTGTATTTCTTTAAGGGAGTTATTAATGTCCTTCTTAAAGTCCTCTATCATCATGAGAAATGACTTTAGATCTGAATTTTGCTTTTCCAGTGTGATGGTATATCCAGGACTTGCTATGTTGGGAGAATTGGGTTCTGATGATGCCATGTTACCTTGGTTTCTGCTGCTTATGTTCTTATACTTGCCTCCTGCCATCTGCTTATCTTCAATGCCACCTGCCCTTGCTATTTGTGACTGTAGCCTGTCCTTCCTGTGATCCTGGAAGTGTCAGAACTCCTCAGAGTCCAGCTGTGTCTGTGGTCCTGTGATTCTGGGATCCTGTGATCCTGATATCCTGTGTGTGTGTCAGAGCTCCTGGCAGTCAAGCTGCCTATGGGGCCTTGGGATCTTGGTGTGACCAAGCTCCTGGATCCTGGGATCCTGGGATCCTGGGATCCTGGGCATGTTAAGAGTTCCTAGGAGTGGAGGTTCATCTGGGTGTTGTGGAGGTGGTGTTGTGGGGCTGTTCATGCTTAACTATTACAGGTGTAATACACACTACCCACACTGTGCAGACATCCACCTGCTGCAGTTCTGTTCCTCTGTTATGATTACTCTACAGGTTTATCTCTACAAAATAAAAGAACAGCACTGCTGCCACAGGCCAGACACATCATCTGACTGATGACAGCTTAGACCCACAGACTTGGAACCTTCCAGCAACAGTTAAACTCTCTTGCCAAAGCCAAATGGCTACTAAACTTGGAGAATTTTACATGATAGTAAGGTAAACATGATATATCTATGTAGACTAATCAAATGTTGTTCAAAACTGACATTAATGCCCTCACAAACTATACAATCTACTGAACAATTGTCTTCCTCTGTCTACCTAGCCCTCACCCCTCATTACCCCTCTATGTTGTGCTATGTTGTGCTACATCTCTGGCCTATGTTGTGTTTTGGTTTGATGCTTCTACCCCATCCAAATTTTTCACTACAAATGATATTAGAGACAGTCATGCCAATGACACCTCTCATTTATAAAAGCAAAAGGAGGAGCTGTGGGATGGTAAACCATGCAGGAAGCTTAGTGGGCAGAGTTTGTCTGAGACCCCAGAAACTTGGTGGGTACACACCTGAGACAGTAGGCAACTCCCTACTCCCTGCCAAATTCCTGGCCTGGAACATGTGCCACATTTCCCACATAAGAAAAATATGACCCGTAGCCAAGTAGGCCCAGACCAGAGTTCTCCATGTGAATGTGGTACCTAGAAGCCCTAGCCAATAAGCTCCCCTTCCAGTACATTCCTCCCTGCAAAGGGTATTTAATCTCTGGTCCAGCCTGAGAAGTTGGTTCACATCCATTTTCCAGTGAACAACCAATAAACTGTTTGGAACAAAGGACTGTCTCTTTCATCTACCACCACCATGAGGAACAGGGAGAAGGTCTTTGCTTACAGAGCCACAGTTTAATTCTCCCATAGACCTCTCTGTGCTCCCTGCCATAACCTCTGATAAGCTAAGGGCAATCACTGCTGAGCTAAGCCAGAGCCTGTCCCCCTGCCTGGGCTCATCCTTGGCTTGCAGCCCTCTTCCATTCTTGACTCTTCTGTGACTCCAAGAGGCACTTAGATGTCCAAGGGTCTGAGAGCCACCACAGCCCTGGTCTCATCACAGGCATGGAAACCCCAAATACTTTGTTCCTAACTCCTCTGTACAACACCCTTTGGACAACTGGGTGTCCCGTGTGGCTGGCAACCCAGCTTTAGCTTTCCCACATCTCAGACTGTTTTCCCACCCCATAAGCTGTGTCTTGGCACTTCCCTGAAACCTAGCACCCAACAGCTACAACATGGGATAAGCACAGTCAAGCTCTCTGTGCTTTGCCTCCCAAGCAGCCATGCCCTGAGGCAAAATATGGACCCACACTCATTTTCAATAATGTTACTTAAAAGTTGCTGGGCAGTGGTGGCACACACCTTTAATCCCAGCACTTGGGAGGCAGAGTCATGTGGATTTCTGAGTTCAAGGCCAGGCTGGTCTACAGAGTGAGTTCCAAGACAGCCAGGGCTATACAGAGAAACCCTGTCTCCAAAAACCAAAAGAAAAAAAAAGTAGGCTACAAAATGACTATTAACAGATATGAAAATATCAACTTCATTGTACAGTACCATCAAAGCTCTTGACTGAGAGAAAGACCAGGAATTTTTTTGCTGAGAAGAAAAACTGGGGGTGAAGCCCAGTGGTAGGATATAAGCTTAGTAGGCAAGTGGCTCATGTGGCTCTGAGTAGTTCAATCCCAGCAAGTGTGTGTGTGTGTGTGTGTGTGTGTGTGTGTGTGTGAGAGAGAGAGAGAGAGAGAGAGAGAGAATCATATTATAGACAGATGTGCTGTTATCCTGACTTTTTATTTTTTGAGAATAGCAGATGAGCAATTAAGAAGGCATCAGTTATGTTATCCCTTAACAGGAAAGTCTCCCTCTCCTTTGTAGTCAAGAATTGCTGAATCTCTAGTGAGGAAAGCCCACAACACAACCGTCTGCCAAAATAAGGCAGTTTCATCCACACTGATAATTTATTATGGAGTGCAGCCACTTTATTATCTTAGTCAAATTGCCTGGATAACTTGTTGCACCTTCTATATAAGTACTTGCTATTTTGCCTTTCACTATTAAGTTAGATAGCTAGGTAGCTTCTTTCCTTAAACCTCTATAACCAATATCGGCTAACTTCAATCTTCTTCCTTCTCTGCTTCTCTCAGACCTCAAGAATTGAAGAATTAGGACCATGCTGTGATTACTCTCTGACTTAAAGAAGTATTGTGGCTGATGCAAAATACTTTATAGACCCTTCCACTTTATCTCTATCAATAATAAATAAGCTTGTCTCAATTCTCACTATTAGTGTGTTCACTGGAATAACAGTTTCCTTTAACAAATTTTTATTTGCATTTACAACTTGCCTAGCTGGACAATAACCCCACTTTGGGCCAATCTCTGTTTTTAGTAAGCTTTACTTACTACACTTAGTCATTCCTAGATTTTCATTTAAGCCTTAAAATGAGATATATGCTATTCTCTACTGACTTGAACATTTAAGGACTCATTGCTTATCTAATTTCAATACTGTGTTAAAGAATATATGATTTGTGGAACAATAACACACATTTATGGATTAAAATTAAACATTTATAAAAAATCATTAAAAACAGTAATTTTGGGTTACCATGGCAGAAAATAATTTAAAAATTTATGAAAATCAAAATATTACAGAGATGGGCTTGTGAAAAGCCTTAGTAGGTAAAGCTGACATGACACAAACCTGGCCATGTGAGTTCAATCCCCAAGACCCAAAATGAAAGGAAAAATCAGGCCAAAGGCACTCTCTAACTCCCACATGTGTGCTCCTCCCCAGAAAGACAGTAAACAGTAGCAGACATATAAAGTAAAAAAAAATTGCCTAGAAAAATCATTCCAAGAACTGTTCAAGTTAGGGCTACCATAAATATCCCATTTATAAAACAAAATAAAAAACAAAAACCTGGTCACTTTATAAAGTGCAATAAATCAAGAATAATATAATGAATGTTTATCTGGTAGTACAGTGTTTCTCATGAGTGAAACTTGCTTGAGTATTTTTCTGTATTTTTATACTATTATTTTTTTAACCTTCTTTTTAGACAGGGTTGCTTTATTATGTAGGTCTGGTTGGCCTGGAACTCATTATGTAAACCAGACTGGCCTTGAACTCCCAGAGATATGCCTGCTTCTGCCTTCTTAATGCTGGTATTAAAGGTGTGTACCACACCCAAATATATTTTTAAAAATAGAATATTCCAGTCAAGACTGATACTAGATGATCTTTAAGACATGAAATCCATTTTTAAGAAACATTTTAATCTGGAACAATATTGCTTATAGAAAATGTAAAAAAAAAAAAAAAACAAAACCACCTCAGAGCAACCCTTAATGCCCTTCACTTAATTTTGATTAGCATCTTTATATAACTACATTTTTTTAATCAAAAGAGTAACCACTTGGACATTAATATTAACTGAACTCTAGACTTTATTTGGATGTCATCAGTTTGTCCATATCCTTATTCTGTCCAAGAATCCACTCTACAATTCTACATTGCATTTACTTTGTACTTATTATTTTTACTAGTATGGTTATATTTGGTTGCAGGCATGCCGGAAGTATCCAAGGCCAAAGGAAACTTCCATTGGTTGTCCCTTCCACCATGAGTTCTGGAGATTGAACTCAGGTTGTCAGGTTTGCACAGCAAGTCATTTTACTTGTTGGGCAATCTAAAGAGCCACATATTGTATTTACTTTTATTCTGCTCAATTTATTATACCTGGTTTAATGTAATTTGATGTAGATTAGTTTAAGTCTATCAGCAGATTCAGTTACTGTTTCTCATGTTACTTTTGTTTCTTCATTTCTGATTTTTTTAAATATTTCTATTTTTCTGGAGATTTGATTGTAGTATTTTATACATATTCTTGGCCCATGAGGACAATCTTCTACTGGCATTCCCTGTTAAGCATCCAGGACCCCATAACTAAAGACACTTTTTAAATGTAATTCTGTTCCTTACTGGGAGCTTAACACTCAAGCTTCACTCAGTTTCTCCCAACGAGAACTGATGTGTTAGAAGATGGGGAACTTATGGCACAAAGGACATGTCTAGCTGGGCCAGCTCTGGCTATAGATTTCAGGTGCTAATAATAATAGGAGATACCAAGTGGCTTCAGTTCTTGGACCAAGAAACACTACCAAAACCAGAAGCTGTAGATGAAGTCGGAGATGAACTACAGATCTTCCCAGCCTTGTTAAAATAGTACATAATCATGTTCGCATGGAGTGATAAAGGAATGCACAGCTAAAATATGGGAAAAAAACTACAGTCAGGATTTTATGTTTATTATAGCTGTAATACTGTCACCTACTTACCAAAAAATTACATGTATTCATTTTACCATTTTGAAAACAAGGAGTCTTTCTATATACCCCAGGCTGCAAGCTTATAACTTTCCTCCTTACTTATCTAAGTACCTGAAATTATAGGCACACATCATCAAATCCTACATATTCTTAAATTACTGTTCTTAAATACTAAACTTTCCAAGTCATATAAATATTAAGCTAGATCTATCCATGTTCTGACATGCCTTCCTCTCCCAGCCTTTGAGCGGGAATTCCTGGGTTAGCCATAATCCCCTCCACCTAAGGTAGAGTGCTCAAACCAAGGTGAAGCTCATTATTCTTCCAGATCTACAAATTCCAGAACTAAGCAGGTGACCTGCCCAGGCCCAGCCGCCAGAGCAGTCAGACCAGTTCTCCTGAACAGACCTTGGAATTTGGGGGAGGGGTCTCACCTGAAACTATAAATTCTGAGTCCTCAATTAAACCTTGGGACCTTGATCAGCAACTGTTGTCTTGGTCTCGTGCCTCTCTCACAACGTTCTCATACATCCCCAGCTTCCTTTCCAGGTAACCCGTTCAATGTAACTTCGGGCAGTTACACTGACACCTGTTTTATTTCTATAGGCATCATTTATTTTTATCTAATTTGTTTTCTGAAATAGGGACTCTCATGGCCCACACTGGCCTAGAACTCACTATATAGCCAATCAAACCCAGGGCTTCACCAATGCTAAGCAAACACTTTACCAACACAAGCTGCATCCTCAAGCCCATATACCATCATAATTTATATTTATAGGGGCTGCCTGCCCCTTCCCATTGAACAAATTATATTATGATGTACTAAATACAGTGTCTCAAAAGGTCTCAATAAAATTTGTACAGGATTTTAATCCAGCAAAATGACTTCTCTGATTACATCCAAAGGCATTTTAGGTCTGTGTAATCTGGCTAGATTATAGGCATGCTCTTTAATCCCAAATATTTTACATTTAATTGAGGGACAAAGTGACGAAAGATTTGACAGAATGAGTCAGAGACAGGATATGCCCAACTCTCATAAGAAGCCAGAGAGTAAGGAGCCAGAAGATTAGGACAAATTGCCAGCATTAGTTTGAGGCCAAGCAGAACAATTCAAAAAGAAGCTGAGGGAAGCCAGATTGAATTAGTCAGCTTGGAGAGACATTTGAGCCAGAATAGCTAAGTTGAACTAGCTAGTCAGAGTTCAGAAAGAACAAGAAAGGATGAGCTTATTCAGCAGCAAGCCTCTGAGATGACAATCACATCAGGCAAATAAAAGTTACTTTTACAAATGTGTATATACATAACAGTGACTGCTATGGCTTGAATTCAATGTCCTCCACAGGCTCATGTGTTTACACAACAGGTCCTCAAATGCTAGCACTATTTTGGTGGACTGTGGAACCTTGGGATATAGGACTTAGCTTGTGGATTTAGGCCACTAAGTGTAGACCACTAAGGGTTATTGCCCAGCCCTACTTGCTTTGTGCTCTATGCTTCCTAATCTGCAACAATGTCAACAAGTTGTGCTGTAGTTCATACTCCCATGAACCACCCCATTCCAACCACATGGCAAACTGATATCCTCTGGGCCATGAGACAAAATAAATTTCTCTCCCTGTATGTTATTCCTGGCAGGTATTTTTGTCACAGCTATGGATAAATATAACACAATTGACCAACCCTAAAATATACCTTATACATTGGCTTTTCTGTTTCACTCTTCCCAGTTCCACTGCCCCGATTCCTTGGAAAACCTTCAAACAAATTACCTGGACTGAAGAATTCAGAGTTCAGTGATAACCCAGACTAAAATAATAGTTTTTTTTCTCTCTCTCTACAACTGCTCTGCTGGCATCATTTAAAGTCACTACTAATGCAACACTAGAAAGGAATCTCACTGTATCACTCTCCAGTCAGTGTAAGAATAAAATTCATATTCTCATTCACATCCATTGAATGAAAACTTCACCCAAGAGAAGACATATTTGTTACTTTCCTGTAACAAATTACTAGATTCACAAATTACTGCTGCTTAGAGGTAAAATCCAGCTACTAGCTTCATTAGGCTCATGGGGACCCTGGATCATTCAGGACTTCTGTGGCTCAAATTCATTTTGAGTTTGAAAAATGAAAAGGCAATTTAAGTAATAAACCACATAATTGCAAATGAATTGCCCCTTGGGTCTTGCAGTAATCAGATGAGAATGATAACAAATTATTCAACCAATGCTTTATACAAAGGGTCCAAGGAATGTTTATTGAATAAAAACATGGAACTCTAACTGGGTTGTTATGGATAAGTCAATAAACTCC